>JBBMFX010081680.1:0-10226 GCA_037832545.1 Rhabdalestes septentrionalis
TCTCTCTCTCTCTTTCTCTCTCTCTCTCTCTCTCTCTCTCTCTCTCTCTCTCTCTCTCTCTCTCTCTCTCTCTGCTGGGAAGACCTCACGTCCACCACAGTCTTTACTCAGAGCTGTCCACCCCCACTCTAGGGAATGACCACTTTACCACACGCTGTGCTGATTCTGTGCACGGCCCAGTGGCTGTATTGCTCACTGGAAGTGTCATAGAGAGGTCAGTTTTTTCAGTGTGTGTGGCTGAACTTTCCCTGGCGCTGGTGGAGATGTCTTAATGCGCCAACAACTAAAATAGGGAGCCCTGCATTAAGAATGAAATTGCTTTTAGACAGTTTTTGAATCTACTGCATAGTGCCTTCTCCAGTCATGTCCTGTACTATAACACTACTGCATTCATATCCTTTAGTAAAACGCTCAGCATTCATGTCTTGTAGTATAATGCTACTGCATACATGTTTTGAAGTATGACCCTAGCGCAAGTCCTGGAATGTTATCCTATAGTTGTGTCTTGTTGTATAACTCTTCTACAGTCATGTCCTATAGAATAACCATCATATACACATTTCCAGTAGAATAACTCTACTAACTCTATGTTTCTGTGATCATGTCCCATAGTGTAACTTTCGTACAATCAAATCCTGTAATGTAACTCCTATGCAGTCATGTCCTATAGTGCAACCCTACTGTACTATTCTCAGTTCTGCACCAATAAAAATTTCAGATCCAGCTCTCATATCAGCGCTGCAGTCACTGCCTGCCCCGGCCCTCGACTTCACGGCCCCGCCCCCTTGACTTTATGGTCCGCCCCTTGTTTCAGTATTCTTGAAGTTGAGCTTAGATTCTCTGCTCAAAACTGAATGGGTTCGGGTTGGGTTGGGTTAATTTTTTGGCTCCGATCTCAGCTCAAACTGTCAGCCACGAAAACAAGGGATAGAAACTAAAACACTCAGAACACTCGCTCTGAGAGGCTCTGTTAGCGTGTCTTCCTCGTTTCGACCAGTTAGTGGCTGGAAAGCAGGCACACCAGGCCCGGAGTAATGGGCGGGCCGTAGGTGGCCGTGCCCGCCCTCGGACTCATTTAAGCCAACCCCACCCTGGGAATACGAACCGTCTGCAATTCGTCCATGATTCGTCTTTGATTTTGAGCTACCTAAAGACTCGTCGGAGCTGCCTAAACACCCCAGACATGGTCGATATACACATAAAACAAATCAAACCATGCGACTATCAACCCGACATGCCTGATATGACAGGTGCCCAGGACTAATAAGTTTGAGAAACGCTGGCCTATAGTCATCTTTTATAAATAATCTTCATGGCCATAAAGTCTCATGGGGCGACTGCACTTGCGCCTTTATAGCCAACAAAAATTGCCTCAAGAATGGCATCTTACTGTTCTTCTTATAGAGATGAGTCTTGGATAACAGTCTACAAAATCCCCAACCATCTTGTAAAGCACGTTTCAAGATATTCCACGTCACTGTCAGTTTGCAATAACTTAATGTATTGCAGGCATATTTATTTAAAACCAAACATCTCCTGTAAAAATATTTGTAACAATGTCTAAAGTAAACATGTCGTAAACATTTTGCCAGGCAGTGTATGATCTGATTGAGGGACCACCAGAAAGAGGCGTGTAGCCCGGATTGTGGCTCTGGAGCGTTTTGGAGGGACTCCGTAGAGATGAGGTGGCAGCCTAAGATAACTCACTTCATTCCTGACTGCCTTGCTATGTGCTACTCTTTCTTTTAATCGAGATCTCATTTGCATTATTTCAACGTTCTGTGACATCACCTTTCTTCATGGCAAATGAAAGGCTGCTTGCTGATCATGCTTTGACTGTTTGGTGCCACTATTTTCTTCTTATCATGATGAAAGTTCCTGCATTACGTAAGAGAGAGACATTTAAATAACTCAAAGCATAGCAGATAATTAAATTCCGCGCTGCAGTTATCATCATTATGAATGATTAATAAGAGCTGGAGCTAGCTTGCTTGGATGGCTAGCTTGTTTGCACTAATGGGCATTGCCTGGGCAAATGCATGTGCACAGGAGTGGAGGAGTGGGAGCGTTGGAAATGACCTCAAAGGTAGAGCTGAAGATTTGTGGGTGGGGCTAAGGCCGCACTAATAAATGTGGGTTTGCGGGGGCCCACACGTGCGGTCAGTTAACATATGCTAGTTTCCGCTCACTAACATGTGAGCATGGCCCGACATGAAAACGAGAGTGATTAATGGTGGTGACCGCGGCCCGCGGTGCGCGCTAGTTAATTAAAAGCTCAGCAGCGCCGGCATCACCGTACCTTGCCCATCTAAATCAAAAGGAGACTCATTTTTCTGTGCTAGCCTGTGAAAACATTATCAGTTATGGCTATGTGTGAGTGTATGTATGTGCATGAGGCTGTAGAGGGGGCTTTTGATTGGAACCTCCATCCTCAAATGGGATGTGTTTCCCCATCATTTGTTTGTAGCCTGAAGAGTTTATGATGGGTATGTAGTAAAATTGATTGCTAAATTGCCGTGGTGCCTGGGCCACATGATTGAAAATGACTCAAAAAGACAGAAGGCTGGATTTCCTCCCAACTGTTCATTCTTATGTAATGCCGCAGCACCCCGAGACATATGGGTGGGGGACATCTTTTCCACCTTACAACATTAGTAAAAAAAATAAATAAATAACTAAGCTGATTCTCCGCATTACAGCTATCAATTACGCCCAGTTTGGAGTGTTTTCAGGCGGCCCAGCCGGGCAGAAAGTGCGATTGCCGCCTTTTTGGAAATGGACGGCCACTGCACTGTGCTTCGAAGACAATAAGTCATGTGGACCGTAAATGCGTTTATATGAGATGACCCACAAATACATGTTCCAAATAAAAACAGTCTCCACAGTAAGCCTTCCTTTGTGGAACCCACGGGGCATCATATTTTTCATAGTCTGCTGTGCCTTGCCCGATGCGCAGGGGAAAATGCTTCACTTATTTCAGCGTCTCTTCCTGTTTGTGTTTGTTATTGCTCTGCTGCCTTATGGTTCAGAGGAGAATGGGCACTGTAAACATTGGGTTTCAGGCCTGTGGTCATTTTTTATTTCAGTGCTTGTGCACACAAACTGTCCAACTTAACCCCCCTAAGCCTCCAAATCTGAGATACAGTATATAAAGTACCCTTTCACTGGGACTTTATGCGCTTTACAAAACCCCAATTTACTATCGATATTAAACCAAAACACTCATTCATTTTACAGTCCTGCTGAGAACAGTGTGAGTGTCTGGGCATTACTGACCAGCGTTAGTTATTTGAACTGGATTTCTAATGGACCCCCTGCTTCATGGACAGACTAAGGGATAATCTAAGGGGTCCCCCATTGCCCTCCCACTGAGTTTTATCCCTGTATAATTTCTTAACATGCCCAGAATGCCAGATGCACCCATAGGGATTAACATAGTGAGTTTTTGTTCACATAACTGTGTATTGGCTGAATTTTAAGACACATATTATGAATTAAAAGGTCAAATCACGACAAATCACCACATCTTCCTCAGCTCCAAAGACTTCAGCACATCATCTCTTGCCTGACATTTTGCTTTGATCCTGACTACAGCACCAGACGGAGACATTAAAAATGACATTCCTTATATCATCACGTGTTAGGGTAGCTTGTAATAATGAAAGCTATCTTGAGATCAGTGATGAACAAAATTAAAAAATGAGTAGACTGATAATCATCTATGCAAAATGAAATTCCACTTAAATTAATGTATTAGTCAGTCAGTGCCTTTGAATGACATCTCAAAAGTTTTTAAACTACTTAATGTCTTTTTTATACTTTGTTAATGGCCTTTGCTGCCAATTCCACAGTTGACTCCAGCATACCACTTTAATTAATGTATTGGTCAGTCAGTGCCTTTGAATGAAATCTCAAAAGTTTTTAAACTACTTGATGTCTTTTTTTTATACTTTGTTAATGGATTTTCAGCCAATTACACAGTTGACTTCAGTGTATCACGTTAAAATTGCCCAGATGAATTGGTGGTTCAGGTTTTCTTCAAGGTACATTGAACTGTCCATTTAGAGGACATATGTTTTGGCCTTTGCCTTCCCTGTGTTGGAGGTTTCATTTTCCTGTGTTGGTTCCTGGGGGCCTCCTGGGACAAAATGTATGATGTTGATTTTGCGGACTATAGAGCACCTGATTAAAAGCCACATACTCTAATTTTAGAAAGAAAATCTATTTTGTACAACACGCCCCGGATTTTAAGCCGCATGTGTCTTATGTTGGAGTCTGGTTACAGGTAGAGTTTAGGTTCTCTCTCTGAATCTGAGGCCGGCCCGAGCCCGACCAAGTCCGCGCGTCGGGTCGACATTTCCTACCACTATCATTGGGCCAGGCCGGGCCGATCTGTGATCAAGCATTAAAACTGCCCACTTTAAAAAAGTGTTTAAATCGGGCTCAGGACGAAAATGCCAGGTAATGTGTTGGGCCGGGCTGGGACACGAGGTGCTCGGTCTCGGTCAGGTTTCATTTTTTGGTCCCAATCTAAGCACCATATTTTAAGCCGCAATCTTCAAACTTTGAGAAAAAAGTAGTGGCTTATAGTCCAGAATTTGCTTTGGGTTAAAACAATGGGATATCAAGAGATTAGACATTGGTTTATTTAGTTAATGATGTATTTTGTACATAAACCCCCACAAAATGTATAAAAGGGCCTTACGGTAAAATCGATCTAGAAATAAAAGAAAATGTAAACTGTTTAAGTTTAAATGTAAACTGTTTAAGTGGTAATCAGGTGGGGAAATAGGAATAAATCAGCTATGTGAGAAATCTTGTCTGGTTTTGACAAACTCTCTTCTACTTTGTGAAATTCATTTCTGTCCCACAAACAAGGCAGATGAATTATTTCTTGTTGCACTTCTTTCAGAACTTAATACAGTCCCTGTCTGCCCCTCATCTGCCCCCAGTGAGGCTTGCCTCAATTAGCACTATTGAAACTGAGGGATGAGAGTCTGGAATGAGTAATTGCAGAAGCACATTAACAGAGGTCACATCAGTATTAATCTGATATTAGTCTAATTTTAAACATTGGAGCTTGGTCCCATTAGAAATGCTGGGCTGGGATTACCACCTGCTCACATGCTGGGATGGAGGAATGGATCATAGAAATATAGGCAGGAAAAGAGATGGATGAGTGACACCATCTGGACAGTGAGGCAGTATCAGTGTCTCACACACACACACACACACACACACACAAATGCACAAATTCATACATAAACCAGTCAGCTGCCTCTGGCTGTAATCCTATATAATCTATTATTGTTCTTAACCGAATATATTGTAAAATGTTGGAGACTCTTAAGTGTAAAACAATCTGTGTTAATCTGGTTGGTGTTGTAAATACATGGGAAGAACTAGCACAACTGATTATCACCATGCTTATTTGTGACAGTTTCACTCACTGCCTTTTTACACACAAAAAATATGAATAAAATATATTTGATTATAATATGGGCATTTGAATAGAAAAAATTCTATGGTTCCAGTTATACGTTTGCTTCTCCCATTAAATTTTTGTGTGTTCCCTCAGGAGAGTGTTGTTTTTATTTAGTTCTCATTCATGTACATGACGGCGTATCCTGCTGCCTCTCTTTTATCTATCTGTTTATAGATAAGTCTGGATGACTTTAAATGTAAAGCATAAAATATCTAGACACTGCTGGAATTACTTGAGTGCATCACAGCCCAGAGCACTAGGGCTGTTGGTCAGTGTTGTGAATTGTCAAATTTACCCTTGCTGCACTCAAAGCAGAGCATCACATACAGAGTCTTGCATGGTACAAACTGTTGATCAAAGTAATTTCCATTGAAATGAATGTAATTTTGCGGAACTAAGGTTGAAAACTAAAGGAAAAATGCTGAGAAGACCAAGCAATTGGCCATCTCAGTGCAGTACGCCCATCTGAAGATACTTAAAGAGTCCCTTACAGTCAAATCTATAAACACACATTCGCATATACCCGAAAGCGGCATATCTGCGCTCATATGATGGTGTGTGATGGCTCTGTCCAGGGAAAGGGCTGTAGAGCTATGAATTTGGAGGAGATTGCATGTGTGTGCATCCATATTCCACATGAGCTCTCAGCAGGGCCATGGCTGAGGGGATTAGCAATGAGCCCCGAGAGGGCTCCTAGGAGGAGGAAATGAAGGACATAGAATCATAAATGTATGTGTGTGAGGGGAGAGCACATGTGCACCATGAAAAATGCAGGCATGATCTTCTCCTGACCTGCCGTTCTGCCTTTGAGACCAGTACCACCCAAGCCTGACAAATAGAGGTCAATGTTCTCGTATCTGGACTCATTTTTCTACATGTTAATGTCTGATCTGAACATTTGAGTCCTGACCGAGGGACTTGGTTTCATTTTGGGGATGGGAGGTGTCATCATCTTTTTTTTTTTAATAGAAGTATCCCTACCAGTCTGTGGCACAATTTAGGACAAAGCATATCTTCATAGTCCACTGAGAACTGGTATTTACTTGGTATTTACTGGTTTGTTGGTTATGGACAAATCAGGTGATTTTGATTGTCTAGTCATTCCCAATACATTTTTTTTATCCTTTTGAATCAGAGGCCACTGTGCCCCTGGGGGGTGGTGTCAACTTACAGGCTCTTACCAAGTCAATTATGGGTAATGACCAGGGGTAGACTGGGACAAAAATACGGCCCTGGACTTTCTTTACCAGCTCGGCTGTGGTTCCGGGTTGGGGAGCATCTCAGCAGAGAAATCTGGGGGTGGAGGGGGGGTCCGGAGGGTTATATGCAGCTTTACTGCATCTAATGGGTGATATGCGCATCTCGGCCGCATCCTGTTCTGTACTTTTCCAGAATTCACAGATTGCCAGTCCACCCCCGATAAGGACAGCGGAAAGCCCACGTACCCACATTCACACGCTGATTAATTTTAATTAACAAACAGTGACACACTTTATTTATTACTGACCTAAGCTTTAATGCCTTTCCAGCCTCCTTACCTGTCAGAGACTGGTTAACATGAAAGCAAAATGCATTTATGTGTAAAATAACATAAACATACACCAAAGAATAAACAAGTAAATAGAATTTTATCGTGCACAAAAAACATTTATCGTGCCCTTTTTTGTTTCTCTTTTTAATCTGACACTTACTCAAGCCATTTGTGACAACTGACTTGAACGTACATGAACCTTTTTGAAATTATGGATAAAATAAGTCTTAGTACATATTAATATGGGTTTATTTCAGTTGACATTAAATGTAGGCTCACATTTCTGACATGTAGCCCGGGAGCTGCTGCCCTTCAGCAAAGTGTGACTTGTTTTGATGAACTAAGTGCTATGAAAACTAATTAACAGAAACCAAAAACAAAACCCTATAGTGTTGACATTATTAAAAAAAAAAAAAACAAGAAATTGTCATGAGGTCCACCAAGTATAAATAAAGAAGAAGATAAACATAATTGACATGAGAAACTGAACCTTTGCTGCCCGCCACCAGAAGCGGGTTGTCTTCACACTTGACAAGATGAACCAAATCCTTTGTGAAAATGGCCTGGAGTGAGTCCACAACATAACCCAGAGCTCCCCCGTTTTCAGACAGCTGACCGCAGAATCTAAACATGATCAAAAGAGTCCATTCATCTAAAGATCCAAAGTAATGCTATCTGAGATCCAATTCATTATAGCATCCCTTAGGCTGTTTGCGATTTATGTCGTAACCAAGGCTGGCATATATTCACACATGAAAGGCGAAAGTAGTGTAACACACAAAACACCTAACTTGGGTGTATTATACGTTTTTAAATGCTTTTTGTTTGTGTGATTTATTCCAATTTCAATAAATTAGTGTGTGCTGGTGTATAACTGATGATATCTTGTACAACAGATGGCAAAAATACAACATAATTTAGTTTGGCTTCTGTTTAATTTTTGAAAATTATACCAGGCAATGTGAGCTCATTAACCAAAAAAGCCATTCTTACCAGTGGTATGGGATTAACCAAACAGGGAGATCAGCTGCATCCCAGCAAATCACATTTCCCTCAAATGTCAAATACTTTATGTATTCCAATCTGGACGCCCTGAAGCCAATGCAAGACTGCCTCACATTCTCACATGACAACGCATATCTTCATAGTGCACTGAGAACTGGTATTCACTTGAATTGGTTTGTTCGTTATGGGGAAATCAGGGGCCTTTTGATTGTCTGGTTCTTTCTCATCTCCCCAAGAATATTTTTTACTCTTGGTTTTCAAAAATGAGGAAATTCATAAGGACAAAACAAACCCTTATTGTTTCCTGTTAAGGATGCTACCAAGGGTTTCTCATGTGGTGCCACAGAAGAAACATTTTTGGTGCTGTAAAGAGCAATTGATAGTTACTGTAAAAATCATTGTTGTAAATGAGGAGTTTGTGAATGTAAAGAGCCTCCAAAGAAGGTTGTGTTTCTCAGAAATGTTCAGGGCAGCTGCTGGCCTAGGAGTTAGAGAGTTGCAGTTGTGATCAGAAGGCCATGGGTTCGAATCCCAACACTACCAGTGACAAAACAAAACCTTCAGTTAGGTGAGGCCTTGATACGAAGAACATCCATAGATGCCTTACACGTTTCAAATGTGTGTATGAATAGTCATATTTTTCTGCAAACTTGAGGAATTTTCTATGTTTTCTAATGACCATCTGTGCTCTGGTCGTTACCAGAGAGGTTTTATCTGGTGCTGAGCTCAGGGTTAGTGCAGACTGTGCGCAAAGCAATTAGCTGAAGTTTCTAAGACTGGTGATTCTGAGAGGGCAGAAGTTGCGGGGTGCACCGCTGAACAGCTTGCTTATGGTATGCCCACCAAGTCGCATACCAATTTGCATTCGCAGCCAAATATGGCAACGCTGGTCAGGGACGAAGGAAAAGCAGCAGCAGTCACGACTGGAGAGAGTTGGATCACCTAATTTGCATATTCTTTCTGTGGCCCGCTCGGGGAACAAAGGGCCGACTTCTGCCTGTTGAGTGACAGGGTAGCATTATGAAGACAAGCTGTCATTGCTTTGGTGAATAGCGAATACAATAGTAATATTCAGTAGAGAATATTCAATGCGCTTTAGCTGATAGAGGACGTCTATAATTCAGTGCAAAAAAAAAAGATCTTGGTAAGCTAAATCATCTTAGGAATATTATAACATCATTCAGCCCATTTCAAGACAGCTTACTCAGATTAAGGAATTGTGTGCCCTGAAATGGTTGCATTGCATTGGCAGGTGATTTTGCTTCTTTCGAGGATTAGATATAAGCATTATTATCTTTATATTAGGATAATTATACATAATATTTAATTATATGATGTAATTGCCACATATTTTATACCTGGAAATGCATTCTTGTGGTTGAAGCCTACAGACCATTTTTGGTAGCTCAGGGTGAAGGCTTGCTGCTCGTGTGCTACTTGTTGCTATAAAAGAATAGATTTCTCAAACCTTCATACTCAAATACAGCTTTTAAAAAATATCTTCAGCTCTTTTGGGACCTATGGATAAATCAATAAATCATCAAGGAGCAAACTGACAAAACCACACCAAAGAGGAATTCTTACATTTTCCCTTATTAAAGGGTTCCTTGTAACAAAAACTCTGTGTGCACAAAAGCGAGAGGGTACGAATACATAAGAACTGGAACACTAGATGATAAGGCCAGTGCCACATTTTTGGCAATTTATATTTGAGTTCTTTTAGTATGTTAAACTTACATAGATTCAAGATTCAAGATTTTTATTTGTCACATGGATAGTCATACTGGTACTACACGGAGTGAAATGTGTCCTGAAATGCTCCTTTAGACTGTGCAGAATTATATTTTAAGACAATTTAAATTAAGTATAAAATCTGGAATTAGACACTAAAAATAAACAAGAAATAAGTACAAGTATGTATGTGCTTAATGTAAGCACAACTGAAAAAGTTTTAAAATCTAAAAGTTTCTGCAACACACATCTAGCAAACACTTAAGACAGGATATGGATGTGTATTTAAATAAGTTTAGCAATAGAATGTACTGTGTGCAAATGGAATGTACAAATGAATGTTAAAGTGCACTGTGCAATATTGTCAAGCTAGCACAGCAATGTACCAAAAACATAGTGATGAAGCAGGGTGTGTTACAGAATGATATGTCAGAGTGACGCAACCAGATTGACCAGAGCAATAGCAGAGTGTAG
>JBBMFX010081730.1:0-10224 GCA_037832545.1 Rhabdalestes septentrionalis
CACACACACACACACACACACAGACACAGGTGTACACTAATGTTCCCTTCCTACAGAACAGGACAAGAATGGTTGTCTGCTGCAGCAGGCAGCAGCTACACAACAGACCTACCAATTAGGTGCCTCACAGGGCCTTGTTAACCCCCCGCCTTCGCGCCTGAGTTCAGCCCACTGCCGAGGTGCAAACATGGCATCCTGGCTGGAAGAAAAGAGGAAGAGGGCAGTCACACACTTACACTCACATGCAACAACCACAGAACAATCTCGTCTCAGCATTAAACAGAAACTGGCCCTGCCCAGGAGAGCAGAACAGCCTGTCATGCAGAGGGTCATGATGGTCCTTTAACAGAAGAAAAAACTGCTGAAAAGAGGACAAAATGCTAGATTGAAAGGTTAGTTGTGGTTAAGTGAGTCTGTATACTCTGGGTCCCTTTTAAATGGCTAGCAGCATGCCGTACAATGCTGGACACCACAGCCACGAGTCTATTTAACAACATAACAACCTGGGACATATAGATATGTAGTAAGAACACAGAATCAAATCGCAGATAACAAACATGTCTAAACAATTGTTTAGTCTTTTGTTTTGCCCAGCTATGCCTATAAATTCCTTAGGCCTCATGTTAAATGTGATACCAATGAGGATTCAAGCGCTGCCAGAAAAAAATGAATGCACATGACCAACAAAGCAACATCTCTGAAGCTATCTTCAGCGCAAGCTGTGTTACACTTGGCAACAAGAATAAAAAAAACAGCATCGGGTATAGCCTGCTACTCCAGGGCCCACTTCACCCAGAGAGAGAAAAAGAAAGACAGAGCAAATTAGAGGGAGAGAGAGAGAGAGAGAGGAAGAAAAGGCGAGAGATTGAATGAGGTGTGACAGGGATTTACTTTGCTTTGTTTTGCTGTTCCACTCTCCCCATGTCTGTGGCATATTGTGTTCGTTAATTTCATTTAATGAAGTTTTATGGGTCAAGGCTAGTCCTTGGAGGCAGAGGCACGAGCAACATAGCTTGACAGGAGTGTGTGTGTGTGTGTGTGTGTGTGTGTGTGTGTGTGTGTGTGTGGTGGGCTGCCAAGCATGAAGGGAGGAAATATTTTTCAGATCCAATGAAACAAAAGCCACATCTTAATCTGAGGCCAGTGATTTATCCCTTCAGAGGTGTGAAGCATTAAGAAGCCGCAGATCATGTAAGTCAATGTAATGTTATTTTGCTGTAATGTTATTTTCATGGTCATAGCTGATGCTGGAATGGAGCAAAAAGCACGTCATCCGCCCCTCTGCGCAGAACGCTGTTGTATGAGGCTATTGAGGTTGAGTATGACTCACCTCCCTCTCTCTCTCTCTCTCTCTCCTTCCCTCTCTCCACCCTATTCACGCCAAGGTATGTGGAGCCATAATGAAAAAAGGGGAAGAGAGGGGGGAAATATACAAATGTAGCTCTCTACCAGACATCCTTCCAGACCAAAGTCCACGGCTGAATGAAAAACCTCCCATTCAGGTATGAAATTCATATCTTCCTGAGCGCAGGGATGGAGCACAGCAGAGCCCAGCCTGCAGAAAAAATGTCTTAAATTAGCTTGCAGAGGAGCATGTGTGTATGGATTTGTAGAAATCTGGTGCAAAATGCATATTCATTTGCATTGCATGGCTTTAAAATTGCCCCAGAAGCAGCAAGGAATGATTATTATTAAACACCTTAATAAATGAAAGATTATTTTCAGAGGTATTAATTATAATAAATAAATGCACAAACCTTACTATTAAACACAGCAAAACACTCACAAAATAATGTTGATGAACTAGGCTCTAGAATTACAATAAGCAAGATTAGTGTTGAGCAGGATAAGTAGATGTGGCGGGTGGGTGGGGGGTGGTGTTTGAGGGGGCTGTTACAGCCTCCATCTCTGGCCTCTTAAATGGTCCTATTTTGAATCTCTGCTGTTCTTTCCTTGTGAATGCACCTTCTATATGACCTAAATAAGTGTGGTGTACCCACAAATGCTCAAACGTCTTTTGTTTAAAGTTCAAAATGTTGTACTACTGAAAGTAAGGATTGAAACGACAAATTTCTTGCCAAGCTAACATTCATTAAGTTGCATGACAGTACACTGCATATGACCTATCCTAACAGTGAGTCGAGTCAAGTCAAGTAAAGTGTATTTTTGTAGTCCATTATCAGACACAAAGATCACTCAAAGTACTTTACAGGAAAAGAAAAAAAATATGAAACACAAAAAAGGAAAAAAAAAACAAAAACATAAGTATGAAGTAAAAAATAGAATGAAAGAAATAAAATAAACAATAAAGAATATATTAATAACCAATTACAGAAGATTCAAAGTGCAATAGACACTTGTTAATTGTAACTTTCAACAGTCAGAGTTAAAAACTACTTGCATTAATGCCTGTCTGTGTCACATGCACGGCCACATGACGCGTCAAGGTCAAGGGGAATGATCGCGTCATATACACAGGAAGTGGGAGCTTCCTCTTTGTTCTGACATTGAGTCATCTCACCCAGCTTCCAGAATTCTACAAACCGTGAGCAGAGGCGCATCTTGTCAGCAGGCAGGGCAGGCAACTGCTTGGGGCCCCCAAGCCACTAGATGGCGAATGAGAGCTGACACTTTAAACTACCGCAAAAAACTGGTTAGAGGGGGGCCCCCAGTGAATTTTTGCTTGGGGCCCCAACTGACCCTAGGATCACCTCTTGCCATGACTACTTCTTGCTGTGCATAAGTGTTCCTGGTGGGAATCTTACTCTGTAGTTTCAGAGCATTCGCAGAATAATCGCGTTAGTCAACCGGTGTCTCACTTCTCTCTGCGCTTGAGCTCTCCCCTCACGCTACACGGGCGAACAACTGAACTGGTGAGTCATTTCTTGTCTGATCATAGGACAGAATGTCAGAGCCAAAAGTTGTGAGTTCAGCCGAGTGGGACCAGTTGGTGACTTTGGTCGATCGGCAGAGAACCAAAATCGAGCGGTTTCGGAATGAAGTCGCTCATTTAAATCAGGTGGTGGCTCAGCTACATTCACCTCCTCCTGAAGCCCCTGTCGTGACACCTCAGTCTCAATCGGCTCCTCCGTCTTCCTCTCCCTCTCCTCAATCATCTTCTCCTCACTTTCAACCTAAAATATCACTTCCAGAAAAATGGAATGAAGTAGACGGGCAGTGCAACGTTTTTCTGACTAACTTGTCCCTACTTTTTGAGATTCAGCCAGCTCGTTACTCAAATGAAAGAGCGAAGATTGCACTGCTCGTCTCTCTCCTCACCGGGCAGGCAGCTGAGTGGGCTACAGCTGTCTTGAAAAGTGATATTGCTGAGTGCTACAGCTACCCACACTTCACCAAGCTTCTCAAGGCAGCTTTCCAACATTCCGACAGCGAGGTGGGGGTGGCCTCCAAACTATTTCATCTGCATCAGGGAGACCGTCCAGTGAGTAAATAGACCGCAGAATTTTGCACCCTCACTGTGCAGACGGGGTGAGGCGACTCAGCTCTCCAGGTAGCCTATTACGAGGGGCTGTCTGCCCGAATGAAAGACCAGCTAGTCGTACGAGAGCTGCCTGAAGCAGTGGAAGATCTAATACAACTATGCATGTGCATTGATATGATTCTCAGCTCTCATCCCTTGGCAGCTCCTCATGCCCTGCTGCCAACGCCATCCATGCCACCTTTCAGGGTCCCACCAAACATCCCCGACCTCCCACATCCGTCAGAGGCCCACGCCGGAGCTGGGGAATCCATGCAGTTAGGGCGCGCCTCGCTGAGCCAGACAGAGCAGACCCGACATTATTGCGCGGGGCTCTGTGCCTACTGCGCATCCCCGGAACACCACCGTGCCATCTGTCCGCTCCGTTCGGGTCATGCACAAACCCGGTGAAGATGAGGAGGTCTTCTACCGGGTTGTCTGCCAACAACTCCACCGATCTCAATATTTCCTGGTTTCTGGTTTGCGCTCACATCAAGCACAGCCACAAACAGGTCAGTGTCCACGCTTTTGTTGATTCAGGGGCTTCATTGACCTTTCCATTAACTGTTGCCACCTTCTTCACAGCCCCATCTCTTCTCGCACGTGCCCTTCCAAATCACCATCAACCAGCACGTGGAGAAGATCACCTTACTAGTTACCCACCTCACCTTACCTCCCATCATCCTGGGCTACCCCTGGCTCCTGCAACATGACCCCCTCTTCTCCTATACCTAGCACTGCATTCTACAATGGTGGGCGACCTGTCAGGAGTTGTGTCACACAGCGACGGCTGGGATGTCAGGGGAGCCCCAGGACTTCAAAGTCACCCTCAACGCCATCCCAGAGCCATATCGGGAATTTAAGGAGGTCTTTATTAAGAATCATGAGATCAGCCTCCCTCTTCATCGGCCCTATGACCTCTCCATCAACCTCCATCCCGGTACGTCTCCACCCCATGGTCGCCTGTATGCCCTTCCCAAGGATGAGCAGAAGGCCATGGAGGAGTATGTCACCGAAGGCCTCCGCCAGGGAACACTCTGGCCCTTCTCCTCCCTGGCATCCGCGGGGTTTTTCTTCGTTAAGAAGAAGGATGGCGTGTCAACTACCGAGGTCTAAATCGGATTACCATTAAGGGCCATCATCCACTCACCCTGACTAACACTGCCTTGGACGCCCTCTCTGGTGCCTCCATCTTTACCAAGCTGAACCTGCTCAAATGCATACAACATGGTCCACATCAGGGAGGGAGATGAGTGGAAGACGGCCTTTATAACTCCCACCGGCCATTACGAAATTCTGGTTATGCCATTCGGGTTGTGCAATAGTCCGGCAGCCTTTCAGAAACAAAGTGCTCCGGGACATGCTGGGTCGCTGGGTCTTCGCGTATCTGGATGACATCCTAATCTACTTGAAGACGGAAGAAGAACCTCGTCAGCACGTCCGAGCAGTGTTAAAGAGGTTGCTGGCCCACCGACTTTACTGCAAGTTGGAAAAATGCACTTTCCACCAGCCATCTCCCTTCAGGGTGTGGCCATGGAGCCCCAGAAGCTGAGAGCTTTGTGTAGTTGGCCTCGACCCACTACGCTTAAACAGCTCCAGAGATTCCTGGGTGTTGCGATTCCTGGGGTCTCCCCTCACGCTTCATGGGCGAACAGCTGAACTGGTGAGTCATTTCTTGTCTGATCATAGGACAGTCTGTCTGTCCATCTGCCTATATATCTGTCTCTCTGTCTGTTTATTTGTTAATATACCAATAGTCAACACCAACCTTCCCATACACAGACTTTAATGAAGAGTGAGAAGACAAAGTACATTAAAATTCATATAGATTAATTAAAATGTAATGTAAATAAAAACAAAGGGGCTGTTTCTGTATGTTTGTGTGTGGTGGGAGAGTATGTATATATTACTGTATCACATGTGAACATGCTGTATGTTTTTAAAATTTTTACATTGGATAATTTATTATTAACTGAGTTCGACTGTCATCAACTGAATCAGTTATTTTGAATGCACATGAGACTCTTTCAGCTCCAGGCCTCATTTGTCTTTGCAAGAATGATGCTACATCCATCCAATACATCCAAGATACTTGCTGAATCTATTCCAGGATGCTGTCCAACACTTTACTAAAACATTTAATGTAGAATGTTTAGGCAGTTAATGACCATAACAATCTATGCCATCCTCTCTCTCTCTCTCTTTCACACTCTCTCTCTCACAAACACACATATACACACACACGCATACAGAATCAGAAACCTTTATTGATCACATATGAAATTGCTTATATTATGACTGCACAGCCACAGAGAAACAATCTAAAATATGAAGAACACTATAAAAAATAGTCTACATAAAAGCCTATTTAAACTGAATACCGATGCTGAGCTATGTAACACTCTGTACAAAATACACTATGCTATAAACACAAATGCTAGAGTATTAATACTATAAATATAATTTTACAGTTTAGTAATTTACTAGTAACACCAATAGTGGTTTTGGAGTTGTTCTCCACACTGGGTATGTTACTGCACGTAATAGAAGTAGTAGATCAGTAATGTTGATATATAGTAGGTAGTGATTTTCACACGGTAAGACTACATATAAGAATAAGATACTGAAGTTGCTTCCAAACTCACCACACATTCCTTCATTAATGAAGACACCACCACTCACACCAGCGTAGGCTATGGGTGATCCCAGAGGAAATTGCTTAAATTTTGTCAATTTAAACTGTGACAGATTGGTGACCTCTGTGCTTTCCATGATGCTCTTTAGTACACAGAGCTTAAACACAGAGAAAAGTTACAGGTGTGTTTGTCCATATTAAGGTTCGTATAAAGTGTTTACACAATACTCACAGCATTGCTTTACACAGCATCGGAGTTGGAGATCTTGGAGTCTTCACCCACCAAACTCAAGCTTAGAGGCCAATCCTTCACACCTATCTAATGCCATGCAAACATTTTAGGTACCTGAGAAAATTCTGTTAACTCTATTTGGTCAGCAGGGATAAATTGTCCCAGAAACTATAACAAACACAAAATATTTTATTTATATTTTTATTTATCCAGTATGAGAGTAGTTAAACACAAATTTGTTCACAACCATTTTTGCCCATCTTTACCAAGGACACCAAGATCAAACACACACACACACACACACACACACACACACACACACACACACACACACACACACACACACACACACACACACAGAAATCCCTGACATTCCTCTATATTCCTCAAAATGTTTATTTGTTTTAGAATATCCACTGGGAATGACCCATCTCGCCAGAGTGAATTGTACAGCTGATCATGCTCTCTTTCTCTGGTCTCTTGAGTAGACCAAATGTCCTCATCCACTTTTTGATTCCATTTTAGTTTTCATCTTCTCCAGACGTTAGCCACAGCATGAAGTCATCCGCTGCGCTTCTCTCCATCAGGTCGTTTAAAAATGGGTTGCACTTTAACTCAATCTGTCACAGATCACCCGACAGGTTGGTTTTCAGCCTTTCCTGACATCTATATATTCATATAATTGTTATTAATATAATTTAATATATTCTTATCATTATTCTCATTTTAATTATCATTATTATTCTTTTGTTGTTGTTGCTGACTTTCACAACAGTTATGTTACATAATTTGTAATAAAGATTTTCTTTTGCTAGTTATGGTAAAATGAATTATAATGGAGAATGGAAATGTCTTGTGTGTGTCCTCTTCCAACACCTAAAACTAAAAACAACATTACATTTTTACCGAAGAAATTGGCATTTAGTGAGTTTTGTTACCTTGATACTGGTGTTTTTACACACATGCCCTTGTAGAGATAGATATATAAATACAGACACATATTGAAACTCATACTATTAATGCAATAACTTATATATGTGCCTGCCAGCCTGCCCCTCTCTAGAGTTGTGTAGAGTTTGCATTTATATGTGTGCATGTATATGTGTGTGTGTGTGTCTGTATGCTTATATGTCCATATTAGTTATATTTCATGGAACTTTGCTCCATTTTCAATCACCAATTGCAGAACAGTTTGCACACAATGCTTGTACAAGTTTGAAATTACACACATTTGGCAACACTTTTGGATGAACTTCAGCTGAATCAGTAGCAGTGACTTTGTGAAAATAACCTCCCTGATGAAAATAGCTCATTTTAAAATCACAGTTGAATGATTAAGTCAGCCTGCTGTGTTATGCTAAAGTCTGGCCTCGCGGGGACGCCGAGGGTTAGAATCGTGCGCGCCTCTGCATACGCATGCAGGTTGACTAAGAGAGTGTTCCAGTGGAAGAGTGAGTAGGTATGTGCTATGTGACTTGTTGATTTTCTTGGCGTGAGTGTGAAGGCCTGGCTTCGTGACAGCTGAGCTACCACTCGCCTGAAATCTCATGTTCATTTACTCACAGTGCACAAGTGAAGGGGCGAAGATTTATGGAATATTATAAATGAGTTATGAGCACAGGCCTGTGAGTAGGCACTGGATGACGTTGGTCAGAATATTGACTGTGGGAGTGTTGAAGTTAATCAAGATTCCAGAGTAATTTTAAAACCGCAGAATTCTCTGGTGAATGCGGTTCTGATTTTTTTTTTGTCCCCCTCCCTCCAGATCTCCTGCTTTATATTTCTCTAAGACTTTATTAGATTTTTGAGCCTCACAACTACATTTAAAGTTGCTGGTTCCATCAATTTGTAATAAATCTGTTTTGAGTCCCTTCAGGTCTCTCACATTTCTCCTTTTTCTATTCTCTCAGTATGATTTTATTACCCAAGGCATGCTTTAGCCCTTTATTAGTTCTTTCAGGTTCTCTGGAGGTTTGGCTGCTGATTTGTGCGCTTTATACATCAGCACTGTTGTACTGCAGCCACAGTGTGTGTCAGTTATTAATACTGATTTCATACCATGCTGTGTCCAAAAATCAACTATGGAAATCTTTCAAATCTATCATTAAGGTAAGTGCATGAAAATAAAAATATTATCTATCTATCTATCTATCGATCGATCTATCTATCTATCTATCTATCTATCTATCTATCTATCTATCTATCTATCTATCTATCTATCTATCTATATATCTATATATCTATCTATCTACCTTTTGTCTATATATTTTATATATATGTAGACAAAAAATATATGTATCTACATATATATTGTGAATATCATAAATTGAAATCTAAAAACAATTTGAAAAATTTTAAACATAAATTACATGACCTATACTTCACCAAACCCTGTAACAATAGCACTCCCTTCTTATAAATGAGGTAGAAATCTTGGGGTCTCAGTGAATAATTAGTCAGCAATATGTCTAGATTAAGATCTGCAGAAAGTAAAGTGATACATGGTCTCTGGTGGTATACGCCAAGTTCCTCTTTAACTTTTATTAACTACATTTAAAAAAAGTCTTATAAAAATCTTCAGCTTCTATAGATAATAGTTGTTATTCAGAAAAGGAACTGACCTATTTACACCCCTGATTAATGTGCTTTCTACTAAACAGTGTAATTTGTGTAATTGTCTTTGTTTCCCATGTCCCTTATCCCATTTCCGGTTATGCCCCGCCTTTGTCTTCATACTCCACGTGTCTTTGTTTTGATTCTTTGTCAAGCACTGCCCTATTTTATGTACATTTTTGTTTTGGTTCTCATTCCTGGCTCCGCCCCTGTCCTGCCGTCCTGTTTAGTGCTTTCACCTGTCTGTTTTCAGCTTTTCCAAGTTTACCCGTTTCTATATATGCTTGTGTCCAGAGCTACTGCACCATTTTGTCCCGCTGCATCCTCCATGTTTCCTTCCCTAGTTCTAATCATGTCATCATGGACTTTACCTGTCCCCCTGTGTTGGTGAAGCATAGACTTAGTTTGCAGGCTTGGCTGTTAGCATCCACACTGATGTTAATTTTAAATATTACACTTACACTGCTTAAGAGGAATAAAGACAAACATGTTATCATTTAAACGTCTCATTTGCCGGTGGCTAAACTAAAAAACATAGCCTTGAAATATTGCAAACAAAGTAACTAATGTCACCTATTTTCAATGGAATTCAACCCTTTTAGATGTGTTCTGGTTTTACCATCAGATCATAAAAACATGTTTTGAGTACAATTAACAATCATTTTTAATAGGCACTAACAGAATGATTTCTAGTACTTTAATTAAGTTACTATCAACACTGGAGGTCAACTGTTCTTTTTGAGTTGTTTGTTGCTGACAGAAGTGATAGAATGCAAAAGTAGAAATGCTAGGTCTCATCATATTCACAGACACCTCAAAGCCACTGGCAAAGTCTAGCACTTTCAAAGTAGGCCTATAACTGGGAAAGCAAGTGACCTACTATAAACGACAGCCACACACTCCCTGAGGCAGTCTGCTCCCGGAGGGGGAGAAAAAGGAAGGGAAAAGCAGAAAGAACAGGGGGTGCGGGGTGGAGAGAGCGAGAGAGATTGAGAGCGAAAGAGACAGAGACATCTGATACAAAAGAGACCTCTTAGTCTGAGACCACATCATAAATTCTGCACCTGGACCCTCACTGTTTGACTGGCCTTTCATTTCCACCTTTTCTTTCTCTGTGTGCGTTCATATATATATATATATGTCTCTTTGTTTTTCCTCTCTCCCCTGCTTGCAACAAACTCCCCACCCATCCATCTCTCCCTCTCTCTCTCTCTCTCTCTCTCTCTCTCTCTCTCTCTCTCTCTCTCTCTCTCTCTCTCTCTCTCT
>JBBMFX010081740.1:0-10224 GCA_037832545.1 Rhabdalestes septentrionalis
TCTCTCTCTCTCTCTCTCTCTCTCTCTCTCTCTCTCTCTCTCTCTCTCTCTCTCTCTCTCTCTCTCTCCTTCTTTCTTTTTTTCTCTCTCTCTGTAAGTCTATACACTCCTCCCACTCTTGTGCTGCATGTACACGACTGGCCCAGGAGAAAGGAGAAAGACAAGTTCAGGTGGTGTCAATTTTACCCAGATTGAAGTGACTCAGCTCTCAGTGGTTAAGCACATGTCGCATCGTCAGGTCCCACCACAAGTTCTCACCTCCTCTTATCAGCTTATAAACACAGTTAATATTAAATGTATGCGAGGGGTATTGGAATGACCCTTACATTTCCCTCGACATATTTACAGGATTTCAGATACAGAGTTGACGTTGTGCCAGAACAAGCCAGTTCTGCCGCTTCCCAGTCTGGATTAATCCTATTTGAATTGCCTCAGCAGCTCAATCACATATCAAACAACGTAAATCATTTATTATATATAATATAATGTACATAATAGCCATGTATATGTACTGTTATGTGGGGAGGAGTTGAGGCAGACATACGTTATTTTTCTTTAACAGAACATAAACAGGGTACAGAAATAATGAAGAAAAAACTAAAGTAGGGGAATTATAAACCGACAGGTTCAGGCACTAAATGGGAGGGCAGAATGGGGTGGAGCACAGAATGAAAATCACAATAAAAAGCACTTTGGACAGAATATGGCATGACTGGAATCCAAACCTACTGGATAAATTCTGTGTTAACTATTACTGTAATATGTCCAGTGTGAACAATGCGAACCTGTTCTCTGCATTTAGAATATTCACCGAGTGAAACAGCGGGTATTCAGGAATGCAACACCGAGGAAGCAGTGCATGGGACAGTAACTTGTGCAGAATTAACTCAGTGTTGCCACTGGCAGGCATGGGATTTGAACCAATGACCTTCTGATTGCATGGGCAGGTACCTAACCACTAGTTGTACACATAAAGAACTTTAAGTTCCTTATTTTATTTCTTTTCTCCCAGTCATTTTTAGTTGGGAGTGTAACAAAAAAATGTGGAAACATTTGTGGGGATGTGAAAGACACAAAAGAGATTCGTAGCCCAGTGAGCTGGATTGTACTTTAGGACAACTCTCCACCTCGGGGACTTCAATCTCCCTGGTGACAAGATGCAGACCTGCGGACTCGCGATGCTCCTGTCGTCCTTCAGCCTGTCCTTCGGCGATTCTCCTCTAATCCACAAAGTGGGCAACACTCTCGACTTAGTATCCACCAGATCACTATATGTTCAATTTGTTCAACATATTGTCTTCTCCTCTACATGTCACCGACAATCATCTTCTCTTTTTTAAATTCCTTCTTCAGACCTCATCTCTTCACTCACGTGCAGCAAGTACGACTACCAGCAGAGATCTCTCCTCTTTATCTCTGTCCTCCTCTATTCTATCTTTCTCATCTCTCACAAACTCTAATAATCCCAGTCTGTCTTGTGTTGAATCTACTACCCATAATCAGCTCTGCCCTTCTATTCCAGACCGATGCGTGTCTCTCTCCTGGCTCCATGGCTGTCTGAGGTCCTGTGAAGTAACTAAAAGGAACTGAAAGAAGATGGTGGAAAAGAACAGTGACCTTATCTCTTATTGCTCTCTCTTATGTAAATTTGCCAGTGATTAACTTCGGCTAAGTCTTTCTACTTTTAGGCAAATTTTAGGTATCTGCATCTGACATTGGAAAGCTAGTTGCCACCTTTTCATTATTTCTTGAATCTCCTTCTCTGCCTGTATGTTCTCACCAGAAGACTCTGCCAAGTACTTCAATGAGAAGATCGATGATATTAGCAGATCCTTTATTCCAACCATCATGCCGCCTGACAGCCAGAGACCAGGCCGTGCTGCCTGGTTTTATAGCTTCTCACCACTCTCTTCTGAGAAAGTGTCATGACTACTGACATCTAGCAAACCTACCACATCGCTGCTCGACCCCCTCCCATCTAGCACACTCCAGATGAAATAATCAGATCTCATTCAGCACATCACCTACATCAGTTGTCTCAAACCTGTCTCGAAAGGGCCGCTGTGGGTGCTGCCCTACATAACCAATGGCTCATTGATGACCAGTCATGTTCCATCTGCTTTCAAGTCTGCAGTGGTCACACCGACTTTGAAGAAACCCTCACTGATATCAACATCTACAGACGAGTGTATCTTCTCTCTTTCCTTTCCAATGTCTTGGAACATGCCGTTTATAGCCAACTCTTCTTTCTCAAATTAGGCTTAAGGACCCTCACCAGTCTGGGTTAAAGATGACACACTCCACCGACACCGCTCTTGCAGCTAGATCAGTCAACCTCTCTTCTGCTCTGATCCTCCTTGACCTTTCTGCAGCTTTTGACACAGTCAGTTATCAGATCTTCCTCACCATTCTCTCCAACCTTGGGGTCTTTGGCACAGCCTGACAATGTTTTGCTTTCTATCTTGATGACCGGAGATACCAGGTAGAATGGCAAGGTTCCCTGTCTGCTCTATGAGGATTATCCAATGGTGTTCCACAGGGCTCTGTCCTTGTACCGCTTCTCTTTTCTCTATAAACTGGTTCACTCAGGGATTTAAAAGCCTCACATGGTTTTTCTCACCACTTTTATGCTGATGATGTGCAACTTATTGTCTCCTTACCTTACTGTGACAACCAGGTCTCAACTCGCATCTCAGACTCTGTTCTTGGATGGCGCCCATCACCTCATGCTGTAACCCACCAAGACTGAGCTCCTATTCATCGAAGGGACCCACAACCTCATCGTTTCTGCTGGGAACTTGGTTATCATCCTTTCAAAGAAGGTAAGAAGTCTTTTGTTATGCTAGATGAAGATCTGTATTTCTCACTGCAGGTTGACCAGATCTCTGGAACATGCAGATAACTTTTACATCAGAAGAATCTGACCCTTTCTCACCAAGAAAAATATGCAGTTACTCGTCCAACACTCTACTGGCTGGACTACCAATGAACGGTAACAAAATCGCTTCAGCTGATTTCCCAAATTCAGCTGTGAGGTTAGTCTTCAAAGTTCACAAACACCACACCTTTACAGAGGAGCCCTCACTAGGCTCCCTGTGGCCACCTCACTAAGTTCAAATCCATAACACTTGCTTTCAAGGTCAAAAATGGACATGCGCCCCCATACCCACTAGCGTTCATCAAACTGCATGTCAATTCTTGTCTGTGCTTGAAGCACGGCTCGTCTTGAACCTCCGCTGCTCAAAAGAAAATGAAGGCATACATCAGGACTCTTCTCAGTCTTGGCCCCCCAGCGGTGGAATGAACTCCCTCTTCCAATCAGATATGCCGAATCCTGAAGACCCACCTCTTCAAGGAGCATCATGGTTAATAACTATGCCTCTCATTTCTGCAGACATGGGATAGGAAGATAGGACAGGGGGCAGAACAAGGAATGAGGATCCCAACAAAAAGTAGATGGGGCAGGATAGGGCATGACTGAAATCCAAACCTACTGGATCAGTTCAGAATTAGCTATAACTATAAAGAGTCCATTTGTCATACATGAAGACACTAAAACACACAATGTGAACAACACAAAACTGTTCTCTGCATTCAACCCATTCACCAAGTGAGGCAGCGGGTACCCTCGCGAGCTAGACTGTACTCTACGTTAATTATCAAGGCAGATTTGTGGCATCTTCCATTGTCTGTGTCCAGTAATTGAAAACCAAAATAGTTATGTCAGAACAAAAGCTTCTGAATCAAGCAGCAGAACTCCTCATGCTTCCTGCAGCTGCCACAGCAGCGTCTGTATTTTAAGTCGAGTACAAATAAAAAAGAACTGAGCAGGAATGCACTTCACGCTAAACAGAAATAATAAACAGAAACAATAATAACTATTGTTGGTACTTAATTCGATAATTTTACACAGAAATATTAATATAGTCATGTATTTTTAGAACAAGTTCTTAAATAAGAAAACAACAGAATACATAGGCAGCCTCTCAAGCAACGAGGCCCTGGCGAGGGGGAGATATTCATGATATGTGCTGCTGTTCAGGCCATAAAGGTCCAAACATCCCGTGTGTATGCTATTGCTAATGTCTGCTTGTTGATGTTTAAATTGTTTAGTTTTTTTAGCTCCCCAAGGCATCCCCTTATTGGAGAATTGTTAAAGATTTAAATACCATACAGTGAGTTAAACCAAGCTCTGATAAACAGTGCAGAGCAAAAATCTTCAAAAATCATATTTAAATCCTGTTTAGTTGAGCTTTTTGGAACATATACGAATAATATTAATACAGTAAATTGTTATGTCATGTCTATATGTTCGCTTAATTAGTCCCAGACCTCTCCAGTATTACATTGTAGTTCTCATCAACCTGGCTCACCTCAGTCAATACTTCATTATATTAAATCAGGAGCTGCTGATGGAGTTCCACACATCCAAACAAAGACTGGATGTGAAATATGGAACCGAACCTGTATTCTTCTAACCAGATCACAAAGTTCCAAGTACTTTCTACAAGTAAAAGAAATATTGATATTATTTAATGATTTCTTGGTTGTTGTGTTAATTGGTGCATTTGCTAGCAGGAACCATCACTGTTCAGATTACTTTAAATGGCTTTAACAGTTTAAACAGCCTAAGGCTTTTGCAACGTTCTCATGTAATTATTGTTTAATCAATCTGTGTGTGTGATGGCAGTTTATGGTTTGTTTTTGACGACCTGATGTCGGGGTTGGTGATACGTTCATAACCCCTTAATCCTCACAAGGGTCACGGGAACCTGGAGCCAATCCTGGGGTCCACAAGCGCAAGGCAGGGACTCCACCACACACACACACACACACACACACACACACACACACACACACACACACACACACACACACCAGGACCTGGATTCAAACCCTCAAGCCTGGAGGTGTGAGGCACAGCACCACACACTGTGCCACACTGGGGCTGAAGTTGGTGATTATTTAATGTAATATTCTGGTCTACTAATCATCTCTGCAGAAAATATCTAATAGTATTGAGCTCCTTTTAAGCAAGATTTTGCTACTTTCCATAGATAATGCTTGGCAACACTGCCAGGAACAAATCTCACTCCAAGCTGAACTCAAGCATTGGCTGCGCTGCCAAAAACTGAGGGGCACTTTTAAGTTCCTTGGTATCAATCCTGATGAAGTTCCAAAAGCGTCAGTATTGGACTGATGGCCAGTGGATAAAGCACAGCTCCAGCTTTCAGGGGCCAAATGTTCTGGAACTTAATGTGGTGGAAAGTAACATATTTATAAAGAATATTAAAATATTGATCAACATTCTACTAGATTAGCTTGATATTAGATTGATTGATGGTTTTGGACAAACAAAATGCATTGTTTTCATTGCTAACATGGATTAGTCCAATCTGAACTCACATTTCTCAAAACCCTTCATACCATCAACGAAGCGAAGACCTATGTGGATTACCAGTGAAATGTAATTAAATATAATTATAATTATTTATGCATAAATTGTATGTTTTCCAGTGATTTAACATTCGATAGATTCAGGATTCTTTTTTTTGTCACATCCAGAGTAACATGTAGACCTAGAATGGCATGAAAGTGTTTATGTGAAACGCCATTACCGTTAGCACTAACATACAAGATTCCACAGGGATGCTGGCAGAAATTAGCATTGTTTTAGAGGTGTAGTGTTTGCCTATATTGATATTTATGATTTTGATATGTCCCAAACTGGCCCTAATAGGCACAATTTGCCTAAGAAAATACTGATCATCGCTATATGTTAATTAAGTAGTGAAGTGTAGTGAAATGAGCCCCATAGTCAATAAAGTGATCAAATATTTTTAAATTATATTAAAGAGAAATTTGGTAATGCTAACACGCTGTTTTCAAAACTTGATAAACACACATGTACTCCTCTTCTACTCCACTGAGGAAACTTCCACCTCTTTTTCCAGTTGTGACTTCCTCTTCCTTCGTCCTACTGTGACCTCTGTTCACTTGACAATAGTCTTAGTATCATCTTACTGCGAGTTGTTTAAAATCATCCTAAAAACACTAACATGAAACAAACTTAAGATTGATGTAGGTTTAATATAACATTATTCAAAGGTTTTTTTTAAACAGATGGGTGCATTTCTGCTGTAAACATACTGAAATATATTAAAAAAAACTATATGGCACAATACTTACTATAAAATGAAGCAATAATAATCACAAACACAGCTGATTTGGCTGAAAGCCTACTGGAGCATCCTGCTGTTGTCTCATTACTCATTAATCTCTGAGGAGATGAGAGTCACAGGTATTGACCTTGTTGTAAACCATTGTGTCTCTATTTATTCAAGGGTGCAACCAGCACAGCAGCCAGGTTTGGTATGAAACAAAAACACCACTCCAGGCTTTCTGGGAGCTCTAGATACGTCACTTAATATGAATATGAGCCACGGTGTTTCCAGATTTTAGTCAGTTTTTAAAAATGGAGAACCTCCGTGGCAGTTCTGGACTTGGACACTTTACTGAAAGAGTGACTGTAAAACTGCTACACACAAAATAACATATTATATAAGTGTCTGTTGCAAGTCCGTGTCCGTGTTTGATCTAGAATGGCGAGAAAGTGTTTCTGTGAAATGCCGTTACCATTAGCACTAGCATAAAAGACTTCCACAGGGATGCTAACAGAAATTAGCATTGTTTCAGAGGTATAGTCTTTATTGATCTTTATACTGATCATCACTGTTCGTTAATAACGATGAACTCCAAAGTGCCAAACTTTACATTTAGAGTTCAGGAAAGAACTCCATACATCTCTAGTGGTCTGAGTGCCCGAAACAATTGAAAAATTGCACACACTCACACACACAAACACACACACCTGTCTCGGAGAAGGATCACCACATTTCTCACTAACCACCAACTGTGGCCTTTTCAACTGACAACAACGCGGCTGCCAAACCTCCACCGTTGCCATGGCAACCGACGACTCCTTGGCATTAGGAGCCCTGGCGGTGTGTGTATGTGTGTGTGTGTGTGTGTGTGTGTGTGTGCATGTGCGTTTGTCTGTGGGTGTGGAGGGGTGTATGTGTGTCTGACCTTTCAGTCTAAAACCTCTGCAGAAAGTCACTGCCACTGGAAGCATGTTTGTGTGTGTGTGTGTGTGTGTGTGAGTGTGTGTGTGTGTGTTTGTGCGTATCCATTTTCTCACACACACGTTTATGATCTCTCATGCTGCGGAAACAGGAGGGCGGGTTAATTGTGCAAGAAGTGTACCGGGTGCCATTTTTATTATCAATAAAGTCTCTTAGCAATGGGAGCCTCACAGTAGTAATTGTTGTGGCAAAATTGGTTTGTGTGTGTAGCTGTGTGTGTGTGTATGTTTGTGTGTGTGTGTATGTGTGTACTTCGATAGCACTGTGGTAATTGAAAAGAAGTGCGCTGTGGTGGGCGCCTTGCCTAATTGGGCAGATGGCTCACTGTGCCTCCCTCAGTGAGGCACGCAGCCCTAAAGAGACACACACACACACACACACACACACACACACACACTTCCACTCGGTGCCACTCGGTGCCACTTTTGTCCTCTTCACCTTTTATCCTGATGCAGTGTGTTCCCCCACTACATCTTCTACTCCGCTGAGGAAACTTCCACCTCTTTTCCTCCTCTCTACTCCCCATGTCCCCTTTCCTCGCTGTAACCAAAATCCCTCCAACAGTGTTTGTTCACTCGGAGCCCGGCATGGTAACACCCCTCGGCAAATAACGAACCAGGACTAGTTCCAATTTTAAGATTTTTGTGTATCCAGACTTGTGTTTGCCACATTCAGTTCTGGATTTCTGTCAGTCATGTGCTTTCTATTCATATTTCATCCTTGATCACAGTCCGTGCACTTTCTGTTTTCATTTCCATCTCAGACTCCACCCCTGTCTTCAGGCCCCGCCCCTGTCTTCAGGCTCCGCCCCTGTCTTCAGGCTCTGCCCCTGTCTTCCAGTTTATTGCCTTGTCTGTTCATTACCCAGTCTTGTCTCAGCTGTTCCCGGTTTTACTCTGCGTATCTACATCCCCGTGGGTTGTTCCATTTGTTGGTCAACCCTAACACTACCTCTAGCACCGTACTTATATGTTTTCTGTAGTTTCTGGGTTTTCTGGGTCCTTTTTTGTCCTCCATTACACCTACTAGGTTGGACTAAGAATATTATAAGATTATTCAACTTATCTTTACTTGTTTTATGTAATTTTTCTTGTCAAAGTTCATTTCTAGCAATAATGATTTAAACAAGTCGTATTATTAGCAAAAAGGAATAAAACACTTACAAGATTCTACTTACTGTCCCTCCCATATCCTAACAATTCCTGTCCTTCCCATTTCCTTCAACACCATTACTGCAGTCCTTCACATTTTTTTGCTTCAACATGTAATTTCTTCCCATTTACTTCTTCAGTAATGTAAATTCTTTTACCCATCCCATCATAATTTCTCCTGTCCTTCTCATTTCCTCCTTCAACACTGACTTCTTCTGTTGTTCTGTTTTCTTCTTCAATGCATACTTTCTTCTGTCATTACTTTTAGTCTTTCAGCATGTACATTCTTCCATCCTTCCCTTTAACACCGGAACTCCTTTCATTTCCTTCTCTAACACTGTAACAGTTTTCTTCCCTTTTCCTTTTTTAACACTGTAATTTCAAATTTCTTTCTTACTGACTGTAACATCTCTTTTTCGACATATATGTAAACGTATATCAAGGATGTCAAATAAACATGTTAATTTCGATCAATTATGACAGAAAAAACAACATATTAAAAACGTTCATTAATCAGTCACACCACGTGAATTTAACCTGGTCCGGTGTTCTGTAGAAACATGCTACCCATCGAGATGTGCTCCCATGCCCTTCCGCACATGTGCAGTTCCACAGTCTTGGGATTCAGTGCAACAAGCATAAATCTGGAACATATACACCTGTACAAACCCCCAAGGCAGCATTTTTCCACAGAGTAGCATGAATCGATAGACTCTGCTGTTGATCTACACTATGGTAGCATTTTTCGACAAGTCAGCATAATTTATCAGAACGCTGTGCCTGTGTGTACTTTGTCTTAAACTGCTCCTTATAGATGTACTATCCTTGCTCTTGCAGGGGTATTGTCCCCCTAGGTCATACTTTTGATTGCTTTGACCATTACTGCACATAAACAGTGCAGAAAGTTATTAACTAATCTCACTTTTCCTCTTTTCTTTTCCCCATTCTTCCTATTAATCTCTCACCTTTTTGTTCCTATCCTTTCCACCTCTTTCTTCCTCTCTGTATCTTCTTCTCTTCTTCTTTTCCACCTTTTTTATCATAACCTCTCTCTCTTTCTCTCTTTCACTATGTATATTCCTATCCTAATATACCATGGAGATGTCTCTCCCTCACTTTTTCCACACTTTATCATTCGTTCTCTTCGTCTGTGCACTGTGTACTCACAGCTTGGAGAACAAGTTCTAATTAAACCCTTCTGAAAGAGTCGTACTGTTAAAAAAAAAATGCATTTGTACAGTTTAGCACGTGCCCCCCACCCCCGCCACCCCTGCAGTGTGAATGATTATATGTGTGTGGACTTTGTGCTTGAGTGTAAGTGTAAGACATCTAGTTTCAACAGCATCTGTCTCAGAGCCACATCGTCACTCTGTGGGTTCTTGGGCTGATCCACACGCTGGTGATTAAATAAGAAAAACTGAGAACAAAACAAAAACAAAAAACAAACAAAAACAAATAAAAAAATAAAACCCCTTACCCGTACCTTCCTAACCTTGTTTTTACCTTCTGACTTGCTTTAATAGCTGTTTCTTATGTATGTTTGGCTGGTGTTGTTTAGGTACCATTTGACAGGTGTTGATCATGTTTAATGAGCTGCAGTATCTTAGTTGAATGGTGGATGTTGACCTAAGTCTTGCTTGATACAAGGGCGTCAGAAGCATTTTAATGTGAAGGGGATGCATGGGGGCGGGATTTGAACGTGGGGTGGGGTTTGGATAGGACGGGGGTATAATCTCATCCTTTTAGGGGTTGGGGGTGTTTGGAAAGCCCTGTTGAATCTTGAATCTTTGGTAAAAGAATCCACTTAATGGATAGAAGAACACACACCACTGGGAATCTGCTCTGAGTTTCCCTCCAACTCCCCACATGCAGGTGAAGAGAATGGTCAGTGCAGAGACAGGCTGCTGGGATTTCCAGTGGTGTGTGTT
>JBBMFX010081751.1:0-10224 GCA_037832545.1 Rhabdalestes septentrionalis
TCTTATTTTTACTTTTTACCTAAATCGTTATGAATTCGAGTTGTTATGGGCTGTTTTCATCTCAATGGTCGGGACCGCGTTCTCCTATGCTGCCATCTTTCCCCAAGCCTAACTCGGAAGTCACAAAAAGAGTTTATAGTGAAACCAAACTTTCTTTTACCGCTGAAGAGGAGGAAAGGGAGACAGGGGGTGCCAATGCAATAGAACACCCTCTCTATGAGCCCGAAGAGGAGCTGCCAACATCGCCGCCTCCGCCGGCTGAGGAAGGGGAGGCGAGTCTCATCACCTTCATGCTCGCTACTTGCCTCAGCCAGCTGGAGGGATCTCTTCAGGCTCTAGAAAAAAAGTTTGACAGAAGGGTGAGTGAGTTGGAAAAACAGCTGAGAGAAATCAGTACACAGCACGCAGCGGACGTAGCGGGGTGCCATCAGCGGATTGAAAACGTGCAAGCCCACTTCCAACAAGTATGTCAGAAGGTGAAGTCAGAGTTGAGAGAAATGGGTCAATCTCTGATAGAGTGCTTGAATCGACGGGACACTCAGTTAAACGCCAAAATCAGTGCAATACCTAGAGCCACTCCATACACACCTGTTCCTTTCCACTCTGTACATCCTGTTGCCTCTCCACCTGCCTTCCCGAGCGGATGCGCATCATTTGCTCTGTGCAACACCCCTCCTCACAGTATAAATCTGTACCTGGCTAACCCATTACCACAGGTGTCCAGCGTTGTGACTGAAGCAATCCACTCTTTGGTCAGTCGAGCCAACGTACCTGCGGAGGGCAAAGAGCGACTGCATTGAGGAGATCAGGCAGATGCTGGCTCAAGGTATCATCCGTCCATCCCCTTCACAATGGGCCTTACCGGTGGTACTGGTGAAGAAGAAGGACGGTGGAACCCGCTTCTGTGTGGACAGCAAAACACCACTGGATGGGTTTCCGATGCCATCAGTTCATGAGGTACTAGAATCTCTGTATGGGGCATCGTTTTTTTAGCACCCTTGATCTACAAAGTGGATACTGGCAGGTGGAAATGAGCCTAGAAAGCATCCAAAAAAATGCTTTCGTTATTATTAACAATCAATATGAGTTCCTGTGGCTTCCGTTTGGGCTTAAAAATGCTGCAGCCACATTTCAGAGACTGATGAACATCGTTTTAGCTGAAGTGATTGGTAAATGTTTTGTGTATATTGACGATATTTTGGTGTATTCCAGAGACGTAGACACTGACCTTCTCCATCTACAGGACGTGTTCTTCCTGCTTGACGCAGCTGGCCTCACCCTCAACCTGAAAAAGTGCAACCTGTGTCAACGCTCTCTTTCCTTTCTGGGTCATCTCATATCAGAGGAGGGGATTAGGACAGAACAGGACAAAGTTGAGGCTGTACAGTCTTACCCCATCCCACGCAACATCAAAGAGGTGCAGCGCTTTTTGTGACTCTCAGGCTGGTACCACCGGTAAATTCCCCATTTCTCAGAGCATGCTGCTCCTTTACACGCCCTGAAGAAAAATGGAGTAGGGTGGAGATGGACAACAGACTGCCAAGCCGCCTTCGAAGGCCCTAAAGCAAGCACTGCAAAATGCACCAATTCTAACACCGCCTGACTTCAATCGACCCTTCATGGTGCCGACTGATGGCAGCAACGTGAGTCTGGGGGCAGTACTTACCCAATAACACCACGATGGCGAGCATGTGGTGGTCTTTGCGTCCCTGCTGCTCCACGGGGCAGAGTGTAGATACTCCACCTCCGAAAAGGAGTGTCTAGCAGTGGTATGGGTTGTAGAAAAATGGAGACAATATCTGGAGGGTAAACCATTCACAGTTTTAACTGACCTTTAACTGACCATGCAGCCTTAACGTGGGTGTTTAATCATCCAAACCCATCCTCTAGACTCACTAGATGGGTACTCCGATTGCAGGCCTTCGAGTATGTGGTACAGTATCGAAAGGGGCAGTGTAATACTGTACCTGATGCACTCATGCTGCTCGGAGGTGGATACCAACTGTGCCCACCTGGGCTTGCACCAGAGTTCTGACCAGAAGTGGGACCTGCCTAGTGACTGGGGTGAGTTGGAGAAGGCCCAAAGAGCGGATGAAAAGCTACAGTCACTGTGGACAGAGGCTAAAAATCCAGTTCTGGATACTAACAGAATACATTTTTGTATTATTAATAAGTATCTTTACAGAAAAACTCCTGGAACAGGGGAAGAGGGGCGGCTGCACCTGGTCATCCCTACACGTTTACGGGCACAATACCTCTAGTACGCCCATGACAACCCTCTTAGCGGACATCAAGGTAGGATCAAAACCCTAAGGAGGTTAGAAGTAGCATACTGGCCAGGAGTACCTAGAGACGTGTGGGAGCATTGCAAAAAATGTACCATTTGCCAGGTGCACAAACCCTGCATAGGTAAACTGGGCAGTCTACTACAAAGTACTCCAGTGGAGGAACATGCTGGGGGTTGAACTAATGGGGCCTTTTCCTCAATCGTCCCGACTGAAGGAACACCTCCTGGTTGTGGTAGATTACTGCAGCAAGTGGGTGGAGATGTTCCCTCTGCGTGTGGCCACAGCCTCTACAATAGCCAACATTAAAAAAAAAAAAATTTTCACCCGTTGGGGTACCCCTGCATACCTTGTATCAGACAGAGGCCCACAATTCACCTCTCAGCTTCTCCACTCCATCTGCCGCCAGTGGCGAGTCGTGCAAAAACTCACGACTGCCTACTATTCGCAAACGAACCTCACTGAAAGGACAAATCGGACCTTAAAATTCATGATATCTGGATACCTCAAGGGGAAACATAGACACTGGGATGAGTGGCTACCTGAGTTCTGATTTGCTCTCAACTCTGTCTGTCATGAAAGCACCGGCTACACCCCAGCTGAAATCACTCTAGGGAGAAAGTTGATGGGGTCGATGGAAAGATTGATGGGAAAAACATCCCTCCTGACCATCCAGCATATCTGAGGGTGGAGAGACAGGAGGCGCTGGTCCAGGCTGTCCGGCACAATGTGGCACAGGGGAGATATTACAACACTCGACGTCGAGCTGTCTCCTACAAGGTGGGTGAGCTAGTGTGAATACGGGCCTACCCGAAGAGGAAGGCAGAGAGCGCGTTTAGGGCCAAACTCCGAAGTGGAAGGGTCCCGCCAAGATAGTGAAGATTCTAAGTGACATTAATTAAAAGGTGGAAATTGTGGGGCAGCTGGGGTCCATCACGGTCCACATGGCTAACATTAAGCTTTTTACGGGGTGGTTACACACTGGGTGTGTAACGACTGGGTGTCGTTCCTGGGTTTTCCCCAGAGGAGGCACTAAAGAGTGTTTTAATCTCCAGCGTTTTACCAATAAAGGAGCAACACAAGCATGGCTAGGCTAACAGCATCAGCAAGCTTTTCCCTGAACCTACGTGTGAACCTTTAGGGTTCCTCTGCATGTAAGTAATGATTTTATATATGTATCTGTGTGAAAGGTTTTAGAACCTGTGTTTAATGGATACTCCACCTGCGTGTGGCAGGTGGGTTCTTGTTTTCTGTGTTCACTATTATCTTTGCCGGTGTGCTGAGCCGTGGTTCACGGACCAGGAACCTCAGAGGAGGGAGCAACCTGGGAGCCTAACTGACTGGAAAAGGACACAGTCGACTCTCAGGAGAAGGAGTGCGACTACAGAGACTATTGAGTTGCTTGTTGAGCCCTTTTCAAGTTATTGTAAATATATATGGCCTGGGTCTTGGGGCTTGTGGGGAAACGGTGGTGAAATTGTATGGTTGTTTGATATAATACACTGTGTTCATGAGAGGAATTTGTTTGGTGGTTTATTCCCTGACTTTTAGATCTGTTAACAGCCTTTCTTAAGAAGAGGCAGATTTGTTACACATGGACCAGGAACCGGAAAACGTGAAGGTCAGTCGAGGCGGTAGTTGATAACCCAGATTAAGTCCCCCTCAACTTCACTGGGTCTTTCCGTTTCCCGGATGGAGTGGACAGATGGCACGGTGATGTTTAAGGCAGGCGCAGTAGGCGCATAATCCTTCGCAATAGCGTCAGGTCCACTCAGCCTGGTCCAGCAAGGTGCGTCCTAACTGCATGGGTTCCCCTTGATCGGTGTCGGTCTCTGACGGAGGTGGAGGGCCAGAGGTGGTGTTCACGACCCTCAGAGGTGGTGTAGATGGTGTAGGTGGCAGGACACGAGGAGCTGTCCGTGGACGAGAGCTGAGGAGAGAGTCGATTCTCATACAGGGTTGTATCAGCTCCTCGGTGGATTCAGGAAGTTCTCGCCCGAGAAGTTGGTCTTTCATTCGGACAGAAAGTCCCTCGTAGAAATCCGTCCGGAGCGCGAGTCACCCCAGCCAGCCTGTACAGCCAGGGTGCGAAACTCGGCCATGTACTTGCTGACCGGACTGTCTCCCTGCCGCAGATGATATAGTCGAGAAGCCACCTCTACCTCGCTGTCAGGATGATGAAATGCGGCCCTGAAGAGCTTCATGAAGTGGGAGTAGATCTGACATCCAGCCGGGTTGCTCTTCATGACCGCAGCAGCCCACACAGCCGCCTGCCCGGTGAGGAGGGAGACGAGCAGTGCGATCCTCGCTCGTTCGGTGGGTAGCGTTCAGGCTAAAACTCAAAAATTAGATTGAGGTTATTCAGAAACACATCGCACTGCCCGTCAGTTCCGTTCCATTTCTCCGGCATTTAAATCTTCACAATCAGGTGAGGAGGGGTGACTTGAAGTTTAGGAGGAGGTTGAGTTGGAGGGGTCAGCTGAGGTTGCTGTGTCAAGAAAGAGGGCTCTGGAATCTGAGATCTCAGGAAGTTAACCTCCTGATTGAGGCGATTAACTTCATTCCCGAGATTTTGGATGTCTCTCTCCTGATGAGACACCAGCTCACACAGCTGACTCCACTCCGCACAGCTAATAACTCAGTCTCAGTCATTCTGTTGTATAATTGGTTGGAAAATGATAAGAACTGGCTTATCTCGAGCAATGACGCCTTTGTAGCGTAAGGGGAGAGCTCAAACAAGGAGAGTGGCAAGAGAGCGGTTTACTCATGCAGATTATTCTGTGAACGCTCTGGAAATACAGAGAGAGAACCCACCAGGTTACAACATTCACAAACATACACAGTGGTAAGAATACTCACGGATAAGGAGATGAGACACGATGTGGCGTCTGGAAACTCGAATGACTGAGCAACGAGGAAGCTCCCACTTCCTGTTTATATAGTGTTACACGTAATTCCCCTGTCACGTGACTATGTATGTGTCAGTTACCCAGTTTCTTGTCCACGTGGCTGAGAGTGGTGTGCAGGACATGGGCGATGGCATCTATGGTAGACCTTTTGGGTCGGTATGCGAACTGGTCTTTGATGCTTGGGATGGAGGAGGAGATGATGTTTCTGACCAGCCTCTTAAACACCTTCATTACTTCCGAAGCCAGTGCAAATGGTCGGTAGTCGTTCAGGCATGAGGGCCTGTTGTTCTTGGTCACAGGGACAATGGTGGACCTTTTGAAGCACTGGGGAACCACAGACTTTGCCAGGCACTCATTGAATATTGAAGTGAACACCCCTGCTAGCTGGTCACTGCAGCAGCGCAGCAATCGGCCAATAATTCTGTCTGGTCCAGCTGCTTTTCTGATGTTTGCCCTCCTCAGAGCAGCACATACGTTGTGCTCTGCAATGCTGACCACTCGTACTTCGCTGATGAGGACGCTGTCGTCCGTTGTCAGGCTGTAATTAGCACTAGCCACCTGGCTAATCTCCAAATGGGCGAAGAACGCATTCAGCTCGTTGGCGAATGCTGAATCAGCGCTAATCATAGTGGTGTCCGATTCTGACGTTTGGCATCTCTCACCACCTGCCGGATGCCGTATGATGCCTCTTTGTAGCCGCTCATTTCGCCAGTGAATAGACCCGTATTTTATGCGGCAGTCCTGATGTTCACGGCAGCACGGATTGATCAGTCCACCCATGGTTTCTGGTTCGTAAAAATCTTGATTCTTACTATTGGCATGATCTCCTCCACTAGCACCCAGACAAAGCTATCAGCTACGGCCGTAAACTCATTGACGTCGTTCACGAATGACTGGAACATTCTCCCAGTCTACATCATTGAGCACGTCCTGCAGCATAGCTTCTGATTGGGCAGACCAGTGTTTCACCTCCATCGTGACCATCTCTTCCCCGCGTATGTCCTGTTTGTACTGATGTAAGAGGTGCTGGGGTCCAATTTCCCAAAAGTTGGCTGAGAAAAAGCTTTGTAGCCATGCTTGCATGGGGTGTAGCAATGGTCCAAGGTCCTAGCTCCCCTCATTGGACACGTAACGTGTTGGTACAAGTTTGGCATAACTTGTTAGTTCTATTGAAATCTCCTACCACAATCAGGGCTGAGCTTGGATCTTTGTTTTGAAATGCACTCACCACATCATGTAGTTCAGACAAAGCTGTACCTTTGTCCGTGTGGGATGGAATGTAGACCGCTGTGGCTATGAGCATGGTGAACTCAAGGGGCAGACAGAAGGGACGACGTTTTAAGCTCAGGTGTTCTAAATGAGGCGAACAGCCACTGGAGATAGTAGAGATGCTCCTCCTAGCATCGCACCACTTTCTGTAGACCATGAAACACACACCTCCACTTTTGGTTTTTCCCAACTCTGCCATCCTATCCATGCACTGAGAATGAGTACGATGGAGTTATGGCGCAGTCCGGCACAGTGGGAGTCAGCCATGTCTCTGTGAAGTACAGATAATTACAATCCCTCACCTATCACTGGAAAGTAACTCTGGCCCTTAGGTCATCCAGCTTGTCCTCCAGTGACAGTATATTTACCAGCGGGCTACTAGGCAGTGGTGCTTGATGTGCTTGGTGAGCGTCACGTCCTTTGTTGCTTCCAAGCCTCACAGTATCTTGCTCGGCCATGACGGGTCTGGTTGAAAAGTGTCCGAGATTGATTGTGCTAGGTTGTTTCTGACATTGAGAAGTTCCAAGACGCAGCTCGAGTGAAACGGGTAAAAAACATGAGGTAAAAAAACGGACATAATTACAGTCGTCAGAATGGATTAAAATCAGAGGGATTTTATTTCTTATCCTTGGTTTGTGGTTGTTTGCCACAAAATGAAACAGTTGTCTTACCAGATGAGGCTTAAAGAACCCCGGCAGCGGACACCTGAGAAAAATACACAGTGACGCAACGACAGCAACCACCAATCAGTAACCTCCAATATGTACACGTCATCACATAGAATCGGTTCAGCACGGTTGGTACCTCGACTAAGGTGGTACCAAAAATAGTACCGGGTACCAGGTACCAAATTAGGTAATGGAAGAGTAAAAAAAGCGAGTAGAGCTGAACCATGCCAAGCCGGTACCAGGCAGTGGAAAACCAACCGAGCAGAGCCGTGCCGAGACGAACTGTGCCGAGCCGTGCCGATAGGAACTGTGCCGAGCCGGTACCAGGCAGTGGAAAAGCACCATTAGTACACTTATGGGAGGGCTCTTTGAAACCCTTAGACCATCTGCTACTGGTTAAAGAAAAGAAATTGACATAAAAACTCTCCTATTACGGCGAAAAACGTATGTTTCTGGAAGGGAAATGTATACGGGAAAGATTTGGAATGGGTGTGTCTGTGTCGCGATATCTTGATCTACTGTACGCAGAAATGTAATGTTTTGTTTATTGAATGTCTCCTTTTTTCTATTTCAGATGCAAATTTCATTCACACAGGAGAGAAACCATATCACTGCTCAGACTGTGGGAAGTGTTTTACACAACAGTCCAATCTCCGCCAACACCAGCGAATTCACACTGGAGAGAAACCATATCACTACTCAGACTGTGGGAAGAGTTTTCACAACAGACAGGTCTCCTCCTACACCAGCGCATTCACAAAGGACAGAAACCGTATCACTGCTCAGACTGTGGGAAGAGTTTAACACGACAGACAGGTCTCCTCTTACACCAGCCCATTCACACAGGACTGAAACCGTATCACTGCTCAGACTGTGGGACTAGTTTTACACAACAGTCCAGTCTCCGCCTGCACCAGCGTAGACACACAGGACAGAAACCGTATTACTGTGCAGGAGGTTCTTCAGACATTCAATGTCTCTTAAGAATCACAAGTGCATTAAGAAAGAACAGGAAGAATGCTAATTTATAATTTTAAGTGAAGGGCATTGCTGTTTTCCTGACATGCATGTAGCCTGTAATTGTACTTTTTTCTTTAAAGATATTAAAGAATACAGCTGCATGCAATGATCCAACTATCACAGGGCAGTCAGAATGACCCCTGAAGGAGGCACAATACCATTCCAAGTTGATCAGACATATTTACACCCACTAATATTATAAAACATATTTCCTCTAAACACAGTAGTAGGGGAGCGCGGGCTTGGTTGTCGCAAGGGTAGGTTTATCATATTTCAGCCATTAGGAGGCGCAGATCAAAACTTTTCATAATTAGTGTCTGAGGTCATTCACATTGATGGGGATGTGCAAGCATTATACCCTCTAGGTGAGACTACTTAATTTGTTTTTTATATGCAAAAGTACATTTTGAGTCATCATGATTTTCTTACACCATGGATTGACAGTAAAATATGTATAACTGTTTTAATATACAAAGAGGGAGCTAAAATTGTGTATGGACAAGACTTGAAAAATGTCAGTTGCGGGAGGTTGTAACAGTTTTTTCGGGTTGCGAATTGGGGGGGAGCAGTGGGAGCTAAAGCTTCTCTAGTTGTAACATAAGCTCCCCTGGGAACGTGACTTGTAAAATTTTGGGGGAAGCTCTAAAATATTGACAAGTAGACCAAATAAAATGTCATTTTGGGCATTTTTTCTTTCACAAGTGTAAAAATTATTTTTGGGGTTCATTTTCCTACTTGTGCACTCGTGGGCCCCACCAACTCCCCAATCTCACGAGCTAACCCTCCATACCCTTGGCTCAACCTCCTGGTCTGCTCCCCCAAAGAAAGTGGTATAGTTCACACACTCGTTGGTGGTCATGCATGCTACTGTGCATAATGTGCAAGGGATGGGCCCACAAAGACTGCACTTCTACCAAATTCTATTTGACAGAATTTAATTTTGAGGTTTATAGTGATTGGTGAATGTTAGATAAAAATAATCTTTATTTAGGTCCATGTTATGAATTATATAGTGTAGCTGCCCCTGTGCTCTGTAGTTTTTTGTGAGAAATGCAGCTTGTTTGAACTTCAGTTTGAGGAGAAATCAAGTTCCTTCATATTTAATAGTAGTAGTTTTCGTAGCCTGTAGTGGTGGTCTGTAGGATTTTACATTTATGCATTTTACATGTTTATGTATATGTTTGAATCTAAAGATGAATAAGTGAAACTTGTTTGATGTTTTTAAATACAGCATGTGTTTAGTTTGTTATTCAATTATATTAATTTTTTAAAAATAATTTTGTGTCTATTCTTTCTTTTTTTCCCCTATTATAATAACAGAGACAACCAACCCGATAGGTTATGACAACCTACCTTACTATGGGGTTGGTTGTAACATGTGCACAAGGTGCAATTGATAGTCCATATCTCTGCAAGAGAATGCAAGGACTATCCATCTTTACCTGAAACTTAAAGCGTTAATTGTGTACTGAATGGGAATTCTTTCCATACACTGTTTTGGCAGAAATTAAATTAAAGTAAAGTGTTACAACTGCCCACATTCTCCCCTAAAACAAACTAAAGTAAGTTTCCAGCTACATGCTTTATTTTCATCATTCACACATAATTATTCTGTATATTTTCATTTATATTATTTGGTTAACACTTGTTCACAAATATCATATTAATAACCAGAATCTTCTATTACCCATATTAACACAATAAACCCCAAACCTACCAAAGGAAAGAGTAGACTCTCTTCTTTCATCAAAAAAAGGTTCTACCATTTTCCATTCTTTAGAAATCAGCAGTAGAAGAAAGGATGGTTTCACCAAAAACGCCTGTTTTGACCAAAAGGGGAGAAAACAAGCTTTTTGTGAAAGACATTTCAAGCACGCCAGTCTTTGACCATAATATTTTTTTTGCTTTAGTGACCCATCGAACATATCATAAATGTGTTTCTTTCAGCAATAACAACACTGAGAAAGGGCTTTTGATGTAAAAAAAAATAAACAAATATTCACTGACGAATCCGGGTCAGGTTTGCTAAATTCAACTGACCTGATCTGATCTGCTGAACTACTGGGTTGTGGT
>JBBMFX010081780.1:0-10223 GCA_037832545.1 Rhabdalestes septentrionalis
TGTGTGTGTGTGTGTGTGTGGGTGTGTGTGTGTGTGTGTGTGTGTGTGTGTGTGTGTGTGTGTGTGTGTGTGTATGTATGTGTTGCAGGCAGAACACAAAAAATTACGCAGGATGCTAATGAGCTGTGAACACTTGTGTGTGTATGTGTTTGTGTTTGTGCATGTTTGTTACTGTCAATTGTAGTAGTAAACCATTTTAAAATTTAATTACAAATGGGCACACATTTTAATAATTGTGTTGGTGTATGTGTAGAATGTGTTCATCACGATCAGGGTGACAGTAGTGACAGATATATTCCACCCTTTGGGAGCCTGACCATGCTAAAATTCAGTAAAAAATACTATCATGTTAGTTGGGGTAATTGGTCAAATGTTTCACTGATGTTACGATTAATCCAGTCAACCATGTGATGGTACTTCTCCGTTGAAGAATGTAAAGTCTTACACCAGAGTGTAAAGTCCTTCAAGAATGTCCTTTATTAGTAAATTAGTAGTAAGACAATAAATGAAAAGTAAATAAGAAAAGGTGTCTCTCTGTCTTCTCCTCTCCCTCCCCTACTTCAAGGTCTGAGACTTATATATCCATGAGACAAGGTGCAGAGGCACCCTGTCTCCTTAAGCTGTAAACTGGTTACTTTTATGTATCTACTTCCTTGCAGCTTGCTATTGGTCCACAACTGGATTAACGCACATAGGCTCCTGCTAAGGAGGCAATTAGAGTCGTATGTGAGAAATCATGGAGTCTCTTAACATAAGTTCAATCATATACTCATAATGCATATCAGATTAAAATTTCCAAGACAACCATTAACATTACTATAAAAATATACACAAAGACACACAATAAACATGATTTAATTTCAATGAGTTTATCTATTGAGTAGACACGTCTATAGGATTTAATATTAATTAAATATTAATATTTGGTTCAATCTCAATATCCCCTACTAATAATTATACTTGGATAAAGTTTTGGTTTAGTTTAGATATTCTCCACCAGAATCAGTGTAGGCTATTCACCCTTTTTGCTTACTAATTACTTAGTCATCTGTCAATTATTAATTGATTATTAATTGGTTAAATAGGATTTTCTTATAAAGCAGTGTTCATTAAGTAATCCGGCATAAACCATTCAACTTGCAAAGTAGTTCTGCGGGAATACAGTAATCAACCTTTTAACCTTCTTATAAAAAATTCTTTATTTAAAATAATTCACTCAAAGAGAGGGAATTAATTACTCAATTGAATTAGTATTCATTTGATTTGCTGAGGTAGTGGATCATAGCCGTGAAGAGTTTTCCCTTTTAATGAAGGAGACTTGAGTCACTGATCACAATAACACAACATTTATTACTACTCTAGATACACGACTATACACATTATACAAACAAAAACAATTAATAAGTACTGATAGAATGTACAGTGATATGGCATGAAAATTATTCAGCTAGTCCTCAATCAACAAGCTTCATAAAACATAGAAACACTTTCCCCAAACAGTTTACGCTCATGTGATCAATATTGCACCAAAGTTAATCAAATTTAAGAGAAGCCTTTTATTTTGAGCTGGTCTTGGGAGGGGAGCAAAGACTTTGAGCGTCAGTCTTGGATGAAAGGACGAGGCAGAGTTGCAGACCTTGGGCTGAAGCTGGGTTGAGGAAGTTGATGAAATCTTACCCTCGGGTTGCCAAGCAGAAGTGACGAAAGAGAGACGAAGAGACGAGCCAGAAGACCACAAGAGGATAGAAAATAGATAATAGAGAGCTACCAACTTTTGGTCTTGATCTTAAATACACAGTGTGGGTCAAACTCCCCACCCAGGGGCCTTCCCTTGGTCCAATGGCGAGCACGCGCATCACGGTGGCCAAGAAGGCAGAGGAGGGGACAGGCGGAGCTGACCAACAATCTGATTATGCATGGGATTCATTGTTATCAGGATAAAGTTGGATAACTTTTGTAGTGTTCACTATGGAGACTGGAAACTGGTAAATTGGGCTTTGTGGTGAACAAAGCTTTGCAAAATTCCAAACACACCATATTGGCTCTGTATGTTTTCTCAATGTTAAAACAGATCATTTTCCCAGGCCTTTTTGTGTCTGCCCTAGCTTTGAGCTGGCCATGTGGCCTGTTGGTGAGTGATTTATGACCAGGCAGGGCAGAGGCCGTGGTTGGAATGAGAATGTTAATTTAATAACTTATGACAGGGCTCTGGAGCGACACTGGTATCTTAGAAAAAGAGATTGCGCCCTACTGAGCTTTTGAGACCAAGAAGTGTTGATCTAACTTTAGTAGCTCCAAAGCTATTAGTAGCTCCAGCTCATTCTCCATTAAACAGGAAGATGCGCAGTTACCAGCTTAGCATTGCCTTGTGAAAAGAATAAACTCAGAAATAAGTGATTGAAGTGTGTTTTAGAAATAGGATAACTTCAGGGACATGGGATAGGAGTTGGTTCCTCATACATAATTTTCCTCACACAGGAACATTACAGGAATAGGAACATCTTAATTTACACAAAGACTGGGTCATATTGGATAAAACCAAAAACAACAAGAAAAGACAACACTGATTTTGCATTTAGGAATGCATGAATTGGTAATATTAAGGTTTATTCCTCTTGGTCTGTGTTTCATGCATGTTGTGTGTCACAGGAAAGCGCTTGGTGTCACAAGGGGTCTGTTGATTGTGAAATGAGGGTCAAACAAAGTCCATCCTGATTAGGACACAGTTCCTCCTTATCTTCTAAGTCTGGGTTGTCAAAAGTTGCCCCATCAGCAGTGATGAAAAACAGGTTCCTCATGTCCCAACAGTGTGTCAGTTTATTTCGAGGATCCTATATCTGCGTGGATCCTATATCTTCCCCACTTCGTATGGTAGGTGACCAGGTCATCATCCAGATAACCTAAGTCAAGAAAGGACAGGGACACAGGGACCCTTGCATTTTGACAATTTTGGTGCATGAATCACAAGGCAAGTATTGTAAAATTTGAAATGGCTTAAAGGCTGGCAGAAGCATGAGGTAGCACTCCCAAAGGGGGAGAGTAAATGAGGAAAGATATTCATTGGTCCCTGAGGGGGCAACATTGTTTGGTTATGACAGGGACTCAGCAGTGCAAAAGTTAGTGAGGCAGCAGAATCACAGACAACACACTAAAACAAAATGTTAGATATTTGGCATACAGGTCCGTGTATGCATTAATATGATACATGTAACACAGTGAAGGTTCTAGGTTAGGATTGAGGGGAGGAAGGAGATCACTGCTATCGGGCTCGGGGTTTCTTGGAGCGAGCCGTTGCGTGAGAGCTCGTTCTGTTAGTCAGTGTAAGATGATTGAGGTTCCTCACTGACATAATATTCCCTGTGGGATACTACAGGGGTTATTTCATTTAGGTCACCTTCCTCCTTAGCCGGGACTTCTGGTTTGTTTTTAGCCTGCCTGAAAATGCAGGGGTATGCTGCAGTGCACCTGTCCAGTTGGCTTTGGACTCCTCTGTATTTGCGAAACATTAAGAAGGCTAGCCCTGGTGTTAACAGGTGGCTTAAATGGTTGAAACACACAAGGCAGTGTCTGCGGTGGATCAATTGCGAGCTACCGTGGATTTTGACACTAGGGTTGGTCTACTAAGGACTTCTAAGGAAGTTTTAGTGTGGGGTCTAACTCAAAGGAATGTTATTTGATAAAGGGGGAGATTTCTAGTTCGGATTCAAATACCTCGCTGGGTAGGGAGTATAGGGCCAAATCATCTATGTGGAGAGTGGCCCACTTTGGCACCCTGGCCCAGGGGGTATGGTTAGGTAGGACTAAGCGGGTGGCAGTGTCATGTTGGTCATGGGTGAGAGTGGTGATTCTAGCCAGGGTATTAATAAGCCACTGGTCCCCTACAATTTTGGCCTGAGTAGTGGCAACCTGAGTTTGGGGGGTGGCTTCGACCACGCAGCTGGTTTCTGCTCACATCGGTTCGAGACCACAAATGCCATCGGTGCTGTCCCAGATGCAAGGTTTACGAGGGCATAAGTAATGGATGTCTTTGGTATATGGGTTGTGTATTACCGGTAGCATGGAACTTGATATAAGAATCAATATAGAACAATGTATCATTATAGGATTACAAAGGAGAGGGAGAAAAGGGAAAGCAAAGAGGGTGTTGCTACCATGGTTTGGGCATCTTTGTTTCACAGTAGTGACCCACACTTGGTTACTGGAAAGGGAGAGTTGGAACAGCAGTGAAAGTTTCGATAGTGAGATCGGGATGGTGGAGCAAAATAAGAGAGAGGGAAGTAGAGCAGGCCTGTGGACAAAACACAAGAGGTTTTGACAGATTGCAGTTTGCCAGTGGCCTGTTATGACTGACGAAATGCGAGGTGAGGGTAAAATAAACTTAAAACTGGCTCCTCTTCAACAATTTCCCAGGCTCGCATGGGCCACCCATGTCCTTGTCAAAAACAATATACAACAACACAAAACAATCAATGAAAAAGAAAACATGAGCAAAAGTATGAGTGAGTGAGAAACAAATAAAGTAGAAACAGGTTACATGAAAATGACCTGATCTGGTAATGCAAAGATGTTTGGTAGTCAGACCTGCAGTCTCCCATTTGTTCTACCTGAGATTCTGACTAAGTGACTTCTCTGTGAGGGTGTTGCACATTCCAAGCTTTCCTTGGCTGAGCCTGGTTCATGAGTCTTGTGTCAAAGTTGGTTTGGTGATTTCAGGTTTTATGAGATTGCAATGGACCCATTTAACAGTGGTTTCTTGACCCTTTTTTGATCTTGATCTTGTACGTTACAGATGACAACTGCAGTGGGTCTGACCAGTGGGTTACAAAGCCGTGGTCTTGCGTCTTATGTATTCCCAGGTAGTTGTCCGAAGATGTAATATCAAACTCTGACCCCAACTTGGAACACTGTCGGGGAGGTTTCCCATCACAGTGTGCCTTCTTACTTTCAGCAGATTGTTGCAGGGTTTGCTGTGTGAAGGTTGGAGACATCCTTAGATGTGGGTGATGGACATCCTGGCCCTGTTGGGTTGTAAACATGGTTATGAGTCTTGTGTCTCCAGGTTGAGAGAAGAGGTAAATTAGAAGAGTCATCTGTCGCTTGGTCATAATTTTGGAGGGTGACACTCCTGTGGATTTGTGAGAGGTGGCCCTAATAACCATGAGGAAGGGAGGCGGTTTTACATCACATTCCTTCGGGTTGGCCACATTCTGTACATTTACATTTACGGCATTTAGCAGACGCCTTTTATCCAAAGTGACTTCCATTCCCTAACTACAGGGGGCAATCATTAAGGGTCTTGCTCAGGGACCCAGTGGTGGTGCTGGGGGTAGGAATTGGAGCTGAGGAACCATGACACATCGTGTGTGTACAGTAGCATCACCCCCCTTTGGAGCTGAGGAACCATGACACATCGTGGGCGTACAGTAACATCACCCCCCTTTGGAGTTGAGGAACCATGACACATTGTGGGCATACAGTAACATCACCCCCATTTGGAGCTGAGGAACCATGAGCTGTGGCATGGAGTGTTCATCAGGGACATAATGTAGTATGCACGTGATGATGCAAGGCTAGGAGTGGAGTTTGATTAAGGCATGGAGTCAAAGGGTTTTAAATCCTCGGGTGACGAGGAACAGGGTGGGCTGGGGGGTGGGGTAAAGATATTAAACCTGAGGCCAGTTTTTTGGAATTAGCTTATGGTGCACACTGGCTGCAAGGCGAGTAGACAGCTTCATAGCCGTGGGAGTGCCTGAAAATAGAGGCTGGGCGGGTGGGTTGAAATTCCCAAGGGTTTCAAAACAATGGCGTATGGGGACCCAAGTTGGACTGCTGGGGTGGACAAGAAAGATTGAAGTAAAAGAAAACAAGAAGAAGTGACAAACTAATAATAATATAAAAAAAACTCTAGGTAAGGATAAGGTTTAGGAATTGAGTATGCTTTTTTCTTGTCTGTTAGGGGGAAGGAGAGAGGGCAAACAGACAAGCAATGGAAATAAGGCAGCCTAACACCACGCATGATAGCCAAGTGTGGGCCTTAAGGTTAGGCAGGGATTGGTACTTAATCCTTACCTAGGTCCCAGATTCCTCTCTCTGTGGTTTGAAAGGGTGGCGCTATTGCATGGGTAATGCACCTGCTGAGTTTGTTTCTTGAGGTCTTTTGGGCCTGTTAGTGACTGTTGAGCAAGCTGGTTCGTTAGTAGCTGGCATAGAGTCACTTTGTCTTGCTTCACGGGTTTGTTCCTTTTCCTCAGTGTGTTAATAGGGCCATGGTGAATCTTGGTAAGATTGAGGTGTGTATGATCGGCCATTGTCCTGCAGGAATGACATTGGGACTTGTTCCCCTGCTGGTTATGGGTGCGCCCCATCCGTCTCTGTCTTTGGATGGGTGCTGTCTTCCATCTTGCATTATGGTCTTGCAGAGTTTCAGCATATTCACCCTCTGGTGTTTGATCTGAACTTGGCGGGGTGATACATATAGTAGTGGTTTTAGAAATTTTACTTGTATAGATTCTTAGATTGTTGTAAACCTTGATTGTCAGATTCAGTAGGCGTTGGCCAATGGCGAGCACGCACATCACGGTGGCCTAGAAGGCAGAGGAGGGGCAAGCGGGGCTGACCACCAATCTGATTATACATGGGATTCATTGTTATCAGGTTAAATTTGGGTAATGTCATGACCTCCCCTGTGTTCCCAAGGAAGGTGGGAATATCCACATGGATCCATGACTTCAAATAAGGCTTTTTATTCATGAACTCAACCAAAAGGACACTACACACTTTTTGAACCAAAGACATGCAAAGACAAACTGAGAAATACAAACTTATGTAGTGAGGGCTATGACTCCCTGATATTCTCTGCAGGTGTAAGTAATTCTCATTAAAGAGACCAGAGAATACCAGAGAGCCATAGCCCAACAAACAGAGATAAGGGTGTCCCCCATTTCACTTGTGGTTGGTGGGTTTTTTTTCTTTGGCGCTGTGACGAGTGAAGATGGAGGGCCGACGTAGGTTCGGAGCAAAGCCGCCACTTTCCGCAGCTGAGTGATACACCCAGCTACCTCTCGCTGGAGGACCTCCAGCTCCCGAGAGGGGAATGAAAGAGCCGTACTTTCTGACGTCGCCGTCAGCCGGCTCCGTGCAGGCTCCCGCACCTGCTTCCACCTCTCTGGGAGTGGATCCCGGCGAAACACCAGTGGGAAACCCAAAAGAGGGCTCTGCCTCCTTGCTGGCGGAGGTAACCGCAGCCCAGCACGGTCAGTGGCCACCAAGTCCTTACCTCGCCGTGGCGGAGAGAGTGTGGACTTCTCCCTCCGCTTCTCGCCAACAGCGTTCCCCTCTGGCCATCATGTGACGATAATGAAAATGGTCTGTGTTTCATGCATGTTGTGTGTCACAGGAAAACGGGAGGGGCGCTTGGGGTTTCTGTGGTGTGGAAACCCTCTGTGTAAAAAGGGGTCTGTTGATTGTGAAATGAGGGTCAAACAAAGTCCAACCTGATTAGAGACCCACACTTCCTTCTTATCTTCTAAGTCCAGGTTGTCAAAAGTTGCCCCATCAGCAGTGATAAAAAACAGGTTCCTCGTGTCCCAACAGTGTGGCAGTTTGTTCCGAGTTCCTCTTTTAAACAGATCTGCATCGATCCTACACTTCTATCGCAAAAAACATTTTTTATGTATTATGTAATTTTTTTTAAAATTACCTTTTCCATCCTAAATCCACTGTATCTACCCCAGGACATTACTTCGTAACATTAGTTAACAGAGTGTGTTTTAAATAAATCAGATGATTTGCAAATGTACTCTTAATTGGAGGAATTATATTGTCTGCATAGTCACAACACCTTTGTTCAGTCTGCAGCTGCACACTGCTCATTAACACAATATCTATAATAATGTTAAATGACAGAGACAGGAATCAGGTTTGGAGGTGTCAATCTCAAAAAGGAAAATGATAGTACTGCACACACAAGTGGGATCTAGCAGCTTCTCCTGTTCCTGCATAACATATGGGAGGTTTCAAATATTGTGCCAATAGACACAATTTCCCAATGTTTCACATTCATGTCCATTAAAAAGCAGCAAAAAGCAGCAAAATTATCAGTCGACTTCCTTACAATGGACGTGGACAATTGCAATTCACCAAGTTTTAGTGAAATTCACCATTATAAATGTATTAAACTAAATAAAATATTTCCACTGCTAAACTCATATAGCTTTCCACGTACATTAGGTAGTTGCTTTTCATGCTCTTAAGTACGTGTATCTCTTCACTAGTGTTGCTTTCCTTAATGAAAATTATGGTGAAATTTCATCGTCAACGAACATTTTTTACATGACAAAAATGAGATGAGACTCAACATAAATGCTTGTCATGTGACGATAATGAAACAAAATATATAATGCGGTTTTGTTGACGAATAAGAACAAGACTAAATGTGGTTTACAAGATAAAAACTGCTAAAATATGCTCGTTGACTAAAACGAGACGATATGAGACGATATTTCCTTTACGATAGGGAGGGGACAAAAAAGTAAAGGACGGCTTTACATCCTAATACTTTTGTCCATTGAGAGGCACTGTTAGAATAGAGTTTATATTCTCTGCCCGAACCTGAACCCGGAGCTGTGATCTAGCATTTGAGTGGCTCAGAACGCTTGGAGTGTCAGTTTAGGAATGCACCCGCTTATTCAAGTACACACGGAACCCAGTCACGAATTGATTACTTTTTGGTCTCCTTGAGGTTCTTATCAAGAATTGAAGAATCTTGGTATGATAGCATTGTCATAAGTGATCACACGGCTGTGTCATTGAAATTGTGTTTAGATATGCCAATTTATAGTAGGAGGAAGTGGAGATTCCCTGTTGAGCTACTGCAAGACAAAATGTTTTTAAATTCGCTGAAGAACGTATTGATAATTATTTTCAAATCAATCTTGACCAGACGAATGCTTGTGATAGATGGGAGGCTTTTAAAGCTTACATTAGAGGGGAAATCATCAGTTGTACGAAATTTAAAGCCAAAAAAAAGCACATGGAACTGGCAATACTGGAAAACCAAATTAGATTGCTGGAACAAGATTTGTATAACAATTATAACCAGCAGAAAGAAAAGGAATTGAAAATTATGAGAATGATAATTCTTATTATGACCAAGGAGAAAAATGTGGTAAATTACTAGCCTGGCGAATTAAGAAAAGACAGTCAGATAGGGCAATCACCAGCATCAGAATGTCTACAGGTGATATTACCTCAGAACCAACAGTGATCAATAATACATTTAAAGATTTTTAAAGAACATCGGAGTGTTCAAATGACTTGGAGAGTCAAAATTATTTTTTAAACCAGCTCAAGTTTCAGAATTTGTCAGAAATATAACAGCAGAATCTAAATTGTGGTTTAACAATGGGGGAATTATCGGAAGCCATCCAAAATATGGGAAAGCGCCTGGGCCAGATGGCTTCCTATTGAGTTTTATAAGAGATTTAAGGAGAGACTTCTGGCTCCATTACTGGCCATGTACGAGGAATCATATACAAAGGGAATACTTCCTCCAACTTTAAGACTTGTAATAATTAACTTAATCCGAATGCCAAATAAACCACCAAATGAATGTTCCTTCTTCAGACCTATTAGTTTAATGGGATCTGATATCAAAATACTTTGCAAAACCCTGGCCAGAAGGCTGGAGTCGTATCTTCCAAATCTTGTTGGTAATGACCAAAATGGATTTATTAGAGATAGACAAGGATTCCATAACATTCAATGTGTTCTGAACGTAGTGTATGAAAAGCGTGGTTCAAGAGATACAGCTGTATTGTCTTTAGATGTGCGGCAGGCCTTTGACAGAATCGAGTGGGGCTTCCTTTTTAATGTGCTCCCACGGTGTGGAGTTAATGGGAATTTTTTGAAATGGATAAAGCTCCTGTACACAAATCCAACAGCTAAAATATTGACCAATAATAATATTTCCAAACCATTTACTCTCCAACGGTCAACTAGACAAGGATGTCCACTGTGGCCATTGCTATTTGTGTTAGCTATTGAGCCTTTGGCAATGGCGATACAAGCTCATGAACACATATAACCATCGGTGGCTATGAACATCATATAGCTTTGTATGCAGAGGACATCATTCTATTTCTAACTAATTTAAAAGATAGTGTTCCCCAATTAGTGAATTTAATTGAAACTTTCGGAAATATATCAGGATACAAAATAAACAA
>JBBMFX010081821.1:0-10222 GCA_037832545.1 Rhabdalestes septentrionalis
CGCAAAACCCATGGCAATACGAAGTGCAATTCAATGCCTTGTTATTCTATTAATTATTCAAAATATTTTGAAATGAATTTAGGATTGCATCAGCACTTTGCACATTGAATTGTCAATTGCAAAATGTATTTCCAAATGACATGCTCAAATTGAAAATTGAATTGACAATTGTAAAATGAATTGCCATTTGAATTAATGTGCTCAGAATCTTCCATAGTCGACGGCCTCTGAGAGCAGTTGACTAGGGTTTTTTTATTCTCTCTCTCTGCCCTCGCTTTGGACGTATTGCAGTCTCTGCCTGTGATTGGCTGACGCTGACACGCGTTCCTTGTTTTAACCAATTACAATAGTCTCTTCATAAAAGGGGCGGAACCCGTGGCACGTAGAGTGGTGTGTAAACACTAGACCAGCATTTCTCAAACTATGGGCCACGGACCAGTACTGGGCCGTGAGAACTTCTCCGCCGGTCCGCTGAGCCTCCGTTTTAATTGGGTTTAATTTAGTCGGGTTTTATTTTCTGGGTCCGAGACAAGCTCTAAGACTGCCACGAAAAAAAGAACAGAAACAGGCTGAACTTAGAACACAAGCTCCGAGTGGCCCTGTCAGCATGCCTGCCTTGTTTAGAACAGTTTGTGCCGAGAAAGCAACTATCACATTAAAATGATATAATGTGATTGAAAAAAATATATAAAATAAAAATGTGAAAAAACATAAATTTCTTGGTGCTTATATATAGGTATAATAATTACTATATATATATATATATATATATCCCAAGGACAAATATGTTTGAGAAACGCTGATCTATTGCATTATGGGGGTGTACTACCTGCTCTCTCTCTGTAATCTAATCTGGGCTGTAACTCAGTTTAGAACATTCTACAGAGGCCAGAGTGCTTCCAGCCCAGATGGTGAGTTCGAAGGTTCTTCTGGATCCTTCAGGACCAAAATCAAACTTTTGTCCACCACAGCTTTTACCACTTATCCATTTTTTTCAGAACTGATTCGTATTCTTGTTAAACACTGGAAAGTTTTTGAGTTACATCCTATTAAGTGGTTGTTGGTGATGCAGAGTCAAGTTCAAGACTGTCCTTTAACTTCAAATGAACTGTTTCATCACTGAATAGCTCCTTAAATATCTAACACTTGTCTGGTGATCCACATCTTTATTATAATTATATTAGGAAGGCTTTTTGTAGGTCAATATTGTTATAAAATCTGACATTTTCAGAATCAGAAAAAGTTTTTTATCTTTGAGGAAAGACAAGAACAATATAAAACATGTAATGAAAGAAACTACACTAAAGAATGTACACAGAATGCTGTGGTCAGTAAAATAAGCATATATACATTCTATATTTAAATAAATGAAGTAGTTAACTGGTCAACACAAATAGTGGATTGGAGTTTATATGTTAGTAAAGAACATTGTGAGTATCTTGAGTAATTATTATGCCAGTAACATTCAAGTGTAGAAAATTTTGACTTGTAGTGTTTGAGTTGTGGAATGTTTTTGCTAAAAGTGCACTCCTACTTTTGTCCACTAGAGGGAAACAGAGCCAGAGTATCCATCGATCCGATCCCACTTCCTTCTCTGCTCTGGGCTGCTTTGCAGCTGCAGTGGTGTCTTCATAACCTGGTGAGCACTTTCTCCATCACTGTGACCCTCTTGTACTGGACTTTGGTCTTCCCCATAGAGAGACACCCACTTTCTGCCTTTAACATCAACATGCACATTGCTAACTGTGTTCAGACCCCACTGAACCTCATTCTTTCATCCACACCTGTCCACCTGTCCCACTATGTCCATCTCCTTCTGGCAGGCAGCCTTTACATCCTCTTCACTTTCCTCTATTGGCTCTCTGGGGGCACTAGCCTCAGCAAGAGACCGTACATCTACAAAGTGCTGGATTTTGGAGATCGGCTTCTAGTGGCAGTTTTCAGCGAGCTTGGTTTTATCTTTGTTTGCCTGCCGATTTGCCACCTGCTGGTGTGGATTGTGTTTCTCCTGCGGAGGTCTTTGGCCATCAGAGTTAGAGAGGGCTCTAGGCCTCTGTGGAGAGAAATGGTGGTTGAGAGTGGGCGGGGCAAAAGAGACCACACCTCTCACAGGAATTCCTGCATCTCTCTTCACACCTGGAAGCTCAGGTAAGACACAGCCTTTGCTAACGTCCAGGAGCATCCACCAAGGAGACACCTCCATCCATCTCTGAACGTGGGCTAAGTTTCATTCCAATGCAATGTGGTGTTGCATCTTATGCATTAGTCCTGCATGTGAACGTATCTGCCTATTAGTCATGTAGGAGGTTTATTTTAGTGCTATTGATCTGCTAGATAGATATTGTTGGCTAAAATTAGCAAAAAAATGCCATTCTCTTTAACGGTTGTATATTTCAACATATAAAATCATCAATATATGACCAAAGTTGTTCAAACTTATACTGGTTCAAATTGGATATACACCACTTGTCAAATGTTTTTGCACACACTGAGGTTTTCTGCAATTGCATGTTACTTATTTGATATTTATTAAAAAATGCACTCAATATCTTTGCTAACAAGCACATTTTTTTTAGCATGGTCAGCATTTAAGTTCCATTAATAGCCAGAAAATATCCAATTTTTATTCATCACTACTGACCTAAAAAAAGCCACCCAATATAATAAATATAATGTGGCCCTGCAGAAAACTGTTAGATATTTCACAAGTAATTAAGTGATTCAATTTTGCATTTAAAATTTACAAGTGAAAAAAAAAATGTTTACATTGAATTCCAGGGTCTTTAAAACTGGCCGTTCGAGGCTTTAGCCAAAAATAGGACAGGACAAGTAGGGCTCTTGTCTCAAATCTTGTTTAACAATCCAAACATCACCTCCATTAATCATAAGTTATGAATGTTTTTCCTTCAGTAAAAGTACTGTTTTTGAGATGTGAGGTTACTGCATAAATATTTCATATGCTTTTACCTTCAGATAACACATACCTTTTACCAACTTCAGATGTCCGTGCTTCATCTAGAGCTTGTTCATTCACAAAATGTTTGCACTGAATTCGGATATTTGAGGTCTAATCTGGAAGCCTAGCTCTAGCAGCTGGATAGAGATGAATTGGAAAAATGCAATGAGTGTGTGGTCTGTTGTGGCAGTACCATACTTTCCCATGAGAAGATGTGGGAGTAATTATAGAAAATTATTGTTTCCAGTGTAATGATTTGTACACAACATAATGTGGTGTTACATCTTACGGATTAATCCTCAAACTAATATCACAAGTCAGGCAGAAAAGGTGGTTCATAACAATACAGCTGATTTACATCAGTGTGAAAGTGCATCTTTAGTGATGGAGGTGTTTGTATCACACTGTGATTTGAAGGAAGTCTGACATTTCGTCTTAGGTCAGCAGGGGGCGCCTCGAGTAGACAAGAACATGTCTAGTGGAAATAAAGACTTGTTCTGAGATTCTGTCAAATATTATCAGGTTTGGAATTAAATATTCCAATATTCCAAGGGTGCTTGAAGGTTGTGATCCTTTTTTCTGTATAATTATAATCTAAAATATCACCAGATTCTTACACAATCTAATCATAGGTGGTTCTACACGGGGGCCCTTATTGCCCCCCTGCACTGAACAGCCAATAATTTAAAAATACATTTCTTATCGCGGCATGATATGGCTTGAAGAATGGAAAGAATTTAAAAGGGTGTGTATGGGAAACAATTCAGACTTCAATTCTTTCCACATAGAAGAGAATTTATTTCTGATGAGAAAGTCTTCCTCCAGGAAAGAACATATAATCTCTAGTGTGAAAATGGACAGCTTTTTTAGGCTTCTCCCAATACAATATCACAGCAACATTCAATGACAAAAACAATGTAAACGAACAATAAGTAGATATCACAGCAATGTAACAATAATGTAATGTAACAGTATATTTTGAATGGATTACAACCCTTCTAGAGTGATTGGTGTTGCACCATAAATATGATGTTGTGCACAAGGCTGTTAGCAGCACTGAACAAAGTGCAAGGTACAACAGAAACAATGCAATATATAGACAGTGTAGCAGTAACATTAAATTACTTTAATTTGGCAAGCACTTTGATCCAAAGGGACTTTCAGTTTGATTATGCACCAAGTTTCGAGGCAGTGTGAGAACCAGAGGAGTGCAAGGAGGTAGATAGAGCATCTCTGAATAGATAGAGTCCTCAGAAGGTCTAATTACGGCACATACACCACAATGTAACAGTATAGTGTGAAGAGGATGTAACCCTTACAAACTGTATGATATTATAGTACATTATGTGTGTATTTTTGCACATGAGACAGTTAGCACCAGAGAACCACACTGAGTAAGTATAAATTGTATTTTATCCAATCAAGTAACAGCACATAAGTGTCCATAGTGGCAGTAAACAGAGGCAAAGTAAAGTGCAGGTGCTACTCGATGTAGTATGAGAAGTATATACCGTATAAGGCAATGTGGTACACTGAAATGTACTTGGTCAGCCACGGACTAGATGTTTATGCACATTTAGAGCTCTGATGCCCTGCAGTAAGTAAGTGTAACACAGAAAGGGTAATTCATACTGTACACTCTTCAAATGTGCCCATTTCAGAGCCACTACACCCAGCTGCTTCACAAATATGAAGTTCTTAAATGTGGTGTGACTGTGTGTCAGATATTATTTTCTGTGATTTATGCACTTGCAGATCTGCACCCAAGCCTAACATCAGTACTATAGTGCAGGTGATCCTCCTGTATTCTGTAATATTAGTCCAGCTCAGTTTTGACCAGACATGAAGAGCTGTCCAAGTCACGAGGAAGCTTCAAATGGTACATGAGTGTCAAGCTTTTTTTAGGGAAGAGAAAATGAATAAAGGCAAATGTCTTTTGCACCCCATGTAATATTGGACTTCTCCAAGAAACATATGCTGTACACACCGTTCATCATGCGAGGTGGGTGACTAAGTGAGGTTAGGGGAGCTTCCTTTCTTACACAATCTACTGAAAAAGATACTAGATTCGGAGAATAACTACCATTGTTAAAACAGAGATAGCAAGGTTTGCAAGCCAACAACCTGCCAATCACGTTTGACATGGTAAGAATGTAAATTAAAGAGTCTTTCCACAAAACAACCTGATCATTGTTCCCTCTTTGACAGGAAGCACCTGGTTTCAAAATGGCAAACCGGCTCATCCAACACCCATCAGACTCTGCTTCATTAGGTTAGAAATAGGGATTAGAAATTAGAAACAGAGATTAGAAATTAGGAATGTTATAAGAGCAGACCTGCGAGGTTTTTGCTGTTAAATTTTTTTTTTCTTCCCCAAAATATCACTATCATCCTACAGCTGCTGTGTTTGAGATCGTGTTCAAAGTGAGAGGCGCTGTGTTATCTGAACAACTGTCTCCTTGCTCCTCTGCTGTAGGGGAGCACACGTCTGCTTGCTGCCTTTGATCTTTTCTTTGACAGACATAGCTGCGTTAAAAGGCTGATCACACACTCGTTTGTTGATCTTGACTCTCAGAGCAGAATAAAACTGTGATCTGCTCCTTTCATGAGTACTTATGTAAGGCAGTGAGTGATGAAATGAGGCCTTATTCCTGTAACTGTAAAGGCGATAAATGCAACAAATCACATTTACTCAGCTGTAGCCAAAAGGCTAATGTAGCTAAAAAACAGCACACTGAATGATGGCTGCTAATACCGTTTGTAGCTTTGCAGTCTGTCGGAGATTACGTAGCGTGCCTAAACCCAGTTTAAGTACATGAAAAGACACTGTGGAAACATCCCCACCACTTTTTGTAGTGGTCAATTTTATGCCCGTCAAATTTGGAAGGATGATTTAATTCCCACCAACACGGTGCTTCCCACCCTGGAAAAATATGCATTTACCGTTGACCCAACCAAACCAAACCTGCAAAAATGTACATTAATCAATGACCCAAATCCATGGGCGTTGCCGCCATTCAGTCTGAGGGGCAGCTGCCCCCCTCACATTTCATAGTTATCCTTTTGGACCCCCCCACATTTCCATTTCAAATTCAAGTTCAAGTTTATCTTTATTTAACATAAAATGTAAGTTCACCCAGAACTGTTAAATCTTGAAACTTTTCGAAAGAATCCAGTCCACTTTAACCCATAGGAGACTTTGCACACACTCAGCAACTCACCATATGGACCCACCCAAACCACGCACCCAAACTCCGCCCAACGCCCAAACTACTTCCCACGCCCCTGCCCAAACCCGAATCTGCAAAAAAACACATTAATCAATGACCCAAACACAAGACAACCTGAAAAAATAGACCTTACTCAGTGACACTAACCTGACCTAACGTGCAATAATGTATGACCAATATGACCCTCCCAACAAACTAAGGAGTAGTTTTTGGCACATTTCAAGCCAAACTAAAAACTAACCTGCTGCCTGTAAGTTCAATGACATGTGAGCTACATTTGCTTCAGTACAGAACATTTCCTGAGTGTGTAGCGAGGGCCGATGATGACGTGTGAAACTCCTGCAGAAAGAGCTGCCAGGGGCTCTTAAATCACACTCATCCGCTGTTTGGGAGGCTGCGTGTGTTAGTCATCCAAGCTATCCGTGGAGATGCTCTAAAAGGATATGGTGGTATTATGCAGTTGCTTGTCTTATTTAAACCAGCATAAGTCATCCCATTTCATTCACTTGTGTGTTTTATTTGTGTTTTATTTTCACAAAAATGAATCATATCAGTGTTTCAAAGGTGTGAAATGACCAAATGCTGTCGTTGTCAATATCATTTCCTGCTTACTGTGATGGAAACCTATCAAATGTAATTTGCTCGAAAAATATTTTGAACACAAAAATCAGTGATCCAAACCAGACCTGACCTGCAAAGATAAACATGAATCAATGACCCAAACCCAACTAAAACTGTAAAAACTATACATGAATCAATGATCCATATCCAACACAAACTGCAAAAATGTATGTGGATCAATGACCGATACCCTGCAAATATACATTAATCAATGACACAAACCCAGCCTGCAAAAATATAGATTAATCAATGAACAATTTTCTAATGAACTGATATATCACTAGTATGTAACCTGTTTACAAAGGAAAGTCTTTTTCTGTTTAACATACAAACATATTAACAATTTATGAAAGAAACATTGTGGTGTGTGGAGATTATATTGCAGTTTATTCCATTTATGCCCTGGTCCCAGCCTGTTATCATCATTACTTGTGTTAGTATTTTGAATGAGAACCTCCAGCTGCACTCGTTTTCTGTCCCTGCAGCCACGTTTGCAGGTTTTCTGTGGGTTTTTCCTCTCAGTGCTGGTTGGGAAATGGCCTTAGCTGTTTGAACCTCCAACTGGTACAAACGGCCAATGCCAGTCAGTCCTAAATCAAAAGTTTTGGGCTGCAGTGAGGCTTGTGGCTTTGATGAGAGCAAAAAATGGAATCATGTCATACCAGCAATGAGAAGAGAAGCAAGAGATGAAGGAGCTAAAGACAGGAACTCATAGGAGAGGCAAGAAAAAAAAACATTCCCTCCTGTCATTATGAATTACTTTAATAACACAACAGCCTTTAAACACAGTGCTGTCTCTGGGTCACAGTCTGAGAGTGAAGAAAATCTGTGTGTGTGAGTGTGTTTGTGTGTGGGTACAGTGCGTGTGTATGTGTGTGTGTGTTCAGTTCCATTTGAGACAGACTGAGCTCACAAATCCCTGAATTATGTGTACAGTTAAAAGACAAAGAAGTGATACTGTAGTTAAAGTAAAAAGTCCAGCCAACAAAAAATCCATTTATGTATATACTCTGACTCAGTTAGAGCTTTTTTAGTCCCTTTCAGGCCCCTGTAGTCCTCCCTATAAGGAATATGAGACACGGCAGGTAAATGGAGGGAGTCATGTGAGTGCATTTGATCTTCAGAACAGATCAATTTACCTGGAGGTGAACTTTCAGGAGAAGGCAGAAACCTCCCAGCTGAATCTCTTTGCTGTTAGCCGAGGAAGCTAATTCAGCAGAGTTTAGCACTCAGAACCACCAGTATACTGATCACCGCTGGATTATCTGGAATCATCTGCAACTGTTTTTCATTGTTTCAGGACTTGAGTTAGATGGACTTTGTACATTTTTGTTGATGGCAAAAAATAAGTTTTTGTTTCTGATAAATATACAATATCTTTCTCACATAATCCTACACATAATCTTTCCATATTTCAAAGAAAGGGGATTAAAATATGTACTTGTATTTTCTGTTTAATACCTTTTGTCTTGTTCTAAAGTCTACAGTATTTTGATTCAATTTTCTCTGTAATGTAGAAAAGGCTCGGAGTCTACTGCTGACCTTGAGTGATCCCTCCAGCTTTAGGGCAGTGGCTGTAGTGCAGGGTATAGATTCACCAGTGGAATTTTCCTGTGTGTTTATGTGAGTGGTGTTTCTTTAGGCTCCTGGATGCCCCAAGAAAGATGGCCAGATAGCAGCTCCATCAGAGTGTGTTGGCAGCCTTCAGCTCCACCATTTGCAGTTTGACTACAACCAGGGTCGGTTGGGGTCAGGTGGGGTCAAGTCATATCAAGTCAGATTTATTTAAATAGTACATTATGGTACACAAAGGCCGTTCAGTGTGCTTTACAGAAATAGAATAAAAAATAAAATAAAGCCAAATAATGGAAGAAATGAAAGAATACATGGAAAATCAATAAAAGAAGACTGAAAATGTAGACTGAACTCCTACTTTTAAAAAGGCAGAGGAGATTTCTACAGTTTTTGCACCTTTTTATAGCCACATTTGGTGCAGGTCTAATATTGATGACCACTTTGTTGGACACCATAGTGAATAAAAACTATATTACCATGCTTAGTTTCAGTTTTTTATCACCACCTGCTGCAGATCTAAGAGAATCTACCATGATTCTATACAGCAAATATATCAAAGTTGTATTTGGTGCCTAAACCATAGAATTGCAATAAATTGTGCTACAAATAATTAATGTATATTTAATGTTTTCTATAGTTTCTGTGTTCATGTAGGCATACATATTTTTGGTTTTCAAGTCACCGTTTGATTTGAACACAATTTGAAGTTTATGTTTTGTGCTGTAGTGAAGCATTATGAGCCATATCGCCCTCTATGCCTCCTGCGGTGCATTGCAGTCTTTTTTTTTTTCACTAGTGACCTATAAACAGTCACCAAATATGATCATAATTATAAAAATGTGGCTTACCAGACAAATGTTACATATTTAACAAGCTATGAAGGGAATTTAATTGACAGTCTAGTATTTGATTTCGCGTCGCCACACAACCAGTTCAAAGGATGTCAGAGATGCACTGGTACTGTCTTTCATCTTATAAAGAAAATATGTGTTATTTGATAAATTTTCACTTTTTAAATGTGTCATTCACCATTTGTTATTCATAACTGACAAAGCCCTCAACTAATTAGCTTTGACACCTAATTTTTGCACTCCTACGTTTTCATCATCAGGCTTCTAGAGTGGCACTAAACCACAACCACAAGGTTTCCTATATCAGCCTTCAGAGACACCACATCACAGGTATGAGGCTTCCTGTATTACCTGTCAGAGTGATGCCACAACATAGCTATGAGGTGTACCTCATTGCTTCCTTTACAGTCACAGAGACACTACACCTTGAAATTATATAATTTTACAAGATATTTTCCCCCAAGTATACACTAGATAACTTTCTTTTATAATTAAGTTTACCTCATTGTCAGATAATATGTGAGATCACACAGAGAGGAACTACCAGAACCCTCTCAGATCTCACAGAGAGGAACTACCAGAACTCTCTCAGATCACACAGAGCGGAACAACCAGAACCCTCTCAGACCTCACAGAGAGGAACTACCAGAACCCTCTCAGATCTCACAGAGACGAACTACCAGAACTCTCTCAGATCGCACAGAGAGGAACTACCAGAACTCTTTCAGATCTCACAGAGAGGAACTACCAGAACTCTTTCAGATCTCACAGAGAGGAACCACCAGAACTCTCTCAGATCACACAGAGAGGAACCACCAGAACTCTCTCAGATCTCACAGAGAGGAACCACCAGAACCCTCTCAGATCTCACAGAGAGGAACTACCAGAACTCTTTCAGATCTCACAGAGAGGAACTACCAGAACTCTCTCAGATCTCACAGAGGAACTACCCGCACCCTCTCCAATCACCCAGAGAAGAGCCACCAGAA
>JBBMFX010081832.1:0-10222 GCA_037832545.1 Rhabdalestes septentrionalis
TTAACTACTGATTTTTATGTTGTCTGTGCACCTAATATCTAATTACAAATTGTGCAAAAAATTGGCTTAAAGCAGGGAAAAGCTGCATGAAAAAGTTGGGGTGCACGTGTACTAATGAAGAATTGGGGATTTCTCCTAGCAATTACCATGTTTACCTACAGTGAGTTTCCATATGTGGGCGAGGCTCACACATTGAAATACTCACTTGTCAAAAAGGGATCAAAAAGCGTAGGGTCTTTGCTTGTCTTAAGAAGTAAGTCAGTTTAAGCGGAGGTCAGGTTTGAGGGTAGCTTGTGCTGAAGAAATTAATTATTCAAATTTTAGAAATAAGGGGTTAATTTTCTGCATTAGAATCCATTCGGATCTGAATAGGAGTATCTGTATATTTTCTTTATTTTTAAGATGGCATGTGCTTTGCTGTCTCCATTAATGCCCGGTAAGGTTTTTTTTAGGATGAGAATAGATTCAGCGGGGGTAAGTTTTAGGTAAAGGAAATTCCTTTACCTAAAACTTACCCCTGCTGACTCTATGCTGACCCAGGAGGGCTATTCCAAAAATATACTCCAAAAATACATAAGTTCAAGGCTCACAAAGTATTTACACACACAGCAACTAAAAGAAGGAGCATTACCATAAGGAGAGGTGCTGGCTGATATAGCAACACCTGACAAAGTATTGATAAGGGAAATATTTTAAGAAGCAGGAGAAATTGGAACAGTGGTGAAACTGTGCATTCAATCGAGTATACATATAGTCATGAAGCCAAGAGTAAATGTGACTGCAAAAGAGTGGGCAGTATCTGAGAAGGAGAGAGGTGTATCCTGGAAAATGTCTGTAAAGTGCTGTAACTGAAATGCTAATGCTAGAGTTTGGTTGGCCCACCTTTCTGTCATGAATCTGTCCCTATCAAAATAGCGTTTTAAAAAAGACTTTTTGTTTTAGAAATAAAATTGTATATTTTAATTATATGATGACCACCTCGTCCTCGCCCAGCAGATCCCGTTCCCCATCACCTGAGTATTAGTTTCCCTTTTTTCTTTATGTTCTGTTTCCCCGTGTTCTCTGTTCATCCCTATAATTTTGTGCACCCTACCTTGGTTCCCTAGATCCCTACCTAGTGTGTCTGCTCTGTTTGTATCGCGTCCCTCAGATTAGTTTCACCTGTCCCTTGTTTTCCCCTCAGTCCACCTGCATCTTGTTAATTTCCCTTCTTTAAACCCCAGCCGATCCCGAATGCGTTGACTTACAGGCTCATGTTCCTCACCTTTCTTCTTAGTGGTGTACTTGCGTGCATCCACAACTTACGTATCCAGTTCCCAGTTCTGGTCAAGGTTTCTGGAAACTCCTGTTGGAGTTTAGTTTTTTAAATTTTGTTCGTTTGAGGAGCACGGGTCTGGGAACCCCGTTTAGTTCTGTGTTTGTTATTGTGTTGTTCTGAGTTGGGGTATGTTTTATTTTGTGTTATGTATTCCCTGTTTCATGTTTTTTTTATTAAAACCATATTAACTGTATTGTGCGCGTCCTCCCCTTTCCTTCTCCAGTCGTCCGACCGTGACAAATTCGTCCAATAAAATTGTCTTCAACAAATGTCAATCTCCATAATATGACATACCATTCTAAGTAAATAGGATCCAGTGTAGTTCAGAATTCCTTCTGGACCCGGAGCTTTCTCATTGGACATATGTGCTTGTATATGTTGAAGGTTTGTATTACTGTGGTATTCTTTAATGTCAGCATCTAGTGGATCAATTTGTGCTGTGTATAATGCAGCAGAATTACCTGGACGTCAGAAAAGATTTTTGATGGAAGAAACTGATTTGCTCGTGCGTGAGGTGAAGGCACGGGAGCAATTAATCTTTGGGGATGGAGGGAATCCTCCCAAACCCCAGTTAGTAAAGCTGGCAACGATGCTGAATATAGCTCCTTATTCGCAGCTCCTTATTTGAAATGTTCATTCCACCTTAAATGCTGATTTCCAGGATGCATTATCACTATTTCGCCTGTAGGGGGGGATATTAACTGAGGTTTTCATTCAGAATACTGTTGCCTATTTAAATATACTGTTTCAGTAAAACATGTAAAGAAATAAAAACATTTGTAATGTTTACATGGCAGTGATCTCTTTCCATTCAAAATCCTAAACTATTCTGTAACTTTAACTTGGCTCATAAATTAATTTCCAAGCAGATGATTTAAATGCTTTGGTCCACTGAAATCTCACGTATTGGTCAAAATAACGTGTAGATCTAGGATCACTTGGACCAAAACTTTCTTCACATGTTGAAACAGTACGTTTAAATAGGCAACATTATTCCCAATGTAAACCTCAGTTAAGTAAACCTCCCGTTTCTAGGTTGACATTGTGGTGTGGGTTTGTTATTATTTTGTGTTTTTTGGGGGGCGGGGTGTCATGTCCGGGTATGTGGCTATGGTCATGCGCAGCTGAGGCTTGCGGTATTCATCTATTTTCCTTCTTGTCTTGGGAGTCAAATGGGTGATAGGGGCTCAACTTCCAGTTCTCCTGGGTGAAACTCACCGGTTAGATTTACCACCTGGAATGTTATAGGCCTGGGTACCCAAATTAAGAGATCAAAGGTTTTTGCACTTTTGAGACGTCTAAAGTCTGACATGGTGTTTTTACAGGAAACACATCTTCGTAGTAAGGACCACGTTCGGCTCTGTAGCTCCTGGGTGAATCAGGTCTTTCACTCTAATTTCGGTTACAAGTCAAAAGGGTGGCCATTCTAATTCATAAAAAATTACAGTTTACACCAACAAATGTACTTGCTAACAAAAACGTACGGTATGTTATTTTTGCTGGTCTCTTACTACAGCAGAAGTTTACTTTGTTGAACATATATGCTCCAAATTTCGATGATCCAAGTTTTGTGGACACCTTGTTGTATTCTCTTCCTATTTTAAACACCCATACGTTGATCTTGGAGGGGATTTCAATTGTGTTCTAGATCCTTCATTGGATCGCTCCATCCAAGAGTGGTATCTGTGTCGGCAATGGCTAAGAAGTTTATTGACCTTATGTCAAAATATGGTGTCTCGGACCTATAGCAGCTTAGGAACCCCACATGTGAAACATTTTCTTTTTTTCCCCCATTCACCACACTTATTCCAGAATCGATTATTTCATAATTGATAAGGCACTCAATCCATATGTTTCCCACACTGATTACTTAGATATTGTCATTTCCGATCATGCCCCTGTGGTAATGGACATTCATTTAGCTTCCCATAAAGGTTGTCAGCCCCCCTGGAGGCTAAACTCTCTTCTTTTATTTGATAAAGATTTTTGTCAGTTCGTTTCCAGGGCAATAGATGATTTTCTGCTATATAATCATAAAGAGGGCACCTCCAGCTCACTGCTCTGGGAAACCCTTAAATCCTATCTTAGGGGGCAAATTATTTCTTATTCCGCATATCGGAGTAAGAAAATGCAAGCTAAATGTAATGCTCTCTCGGCGGCACTTGGGGATCTTGACCAGAGATGCGCACTCAATCCTACTCCAGACTTGTTTAAACAGTGACAGAATCTTCAGCTCGCACTTGACCTGTGTTCCACAAATAAAGCAGAATAGCTACTTTTACACACCCATGTGAAGTATTACGAATATGGTGATAAATCTTGTCAGTTGTTGGCAAACCAACTTAAGCGCCTGGCTGCCTCTCACTTAATTCCCGAAATTAGGTCCACATCCAACAGAATCATCACTGATCCTTTTGAGATCAATGCTACCTTTAAAATATTTTGTTCTGAATTGTACACATCTGAATTTCCCACAGACACAACTATAAGTGAGTTTTTGCAAAATGTCCCCTCTGAATTGGCTTTGAAATTGGTGGATCCTCTATCTCTAGAGGAACTGTTAGGCTCCATCTCTAACATGCAGTCCAATAAGGCCCCTGGACCTGACGGATTCCCTGTTGAATTTTACAGGAGATTTGGTAGGCAATTGGCACCACTGCTTCTTGCCATTTTTAATGTGTCACTAGAATGAGGGGAGTTGCCACTTACTTTGACCCAGGCCTCAATAGTTTTACTTCTCAAAAAAGATAAGGACGCACTGTTCTGCGAATCCTATAGACCTCTGCCATTGCTTAACGCAGATGTCAAGATACTGGCTTAAATTCTGGTGTCGCGGCTATAGGAGGTATTGCCAAGTGTTATTTCTGAGGATCAATATGTATTCATAAGGGGGCGGCAGCTGTCCTCCAATCTCTGTATGCTCTAATATTTATTCAAAACCACCTTCTGAGGAATCAGAAATAGTGATCTCTTTGGACGCAGAGAATGCCTTCGAAACAGTAGAGTGGCAGTATCTATGCTCAGTCCCTTACAAGTTCGGATTTGGAGACCGTTTAATTTCCTGGATCCATCTTCTTTATATGTCTCGTTCAAGGTTATTTTTCGAAATCACAAAGAATTTAAGGTTTCGTTGTATGCCGACGATCTTTTACTATACATAAGAGATACAGCTTCTTCAGTTCTGGCCATTCTTAACATTTTGAAGAAGTTTAGCTCACTCTCTGGATATAAACTTAATCTACGTAAGAGTGTATGTATTCCAGTTACTAAAATCACTCAACAAGGAGACCACACAGATTTTCCCTTTCAAATCAGTTATATGTGATTTAAATACTTAGGCATTCGTGTGAAACATTCATTTTCCAATTTATTCCAAGCCAACTTCCCTCCACTCATTTCAAAGATAAAATCAGATATTAGACGGTGGAATGGTCTCCCCCTGTCGTTGGTAGGTAGGATAAATGTGGTCAAAATGAACATTATACCCAAATTCCTCTTCCATTTTCAATCCATTCCCCTTTTTTACCCATTTTTTTGCTTCTGTTGACAAGATACTAACACCTTTCTTATGGGGTGGCAAAGTTCCCAGAATTCATAAAACTCAGAAGTGTAAAATTAGTAGCAGTCTGGCCTTACCTAATATTCAATTCTATTATTGGGCTGCCCATTATCAAAAACTATGCCAATGGATTTCTTCTGTCGGTACCCCTTGGTGTCAACTGGAGCTGTCCTCCTGTGAATCTTCCTCACTTCCTGCCTTACTTTATTCGGCATTACCAATCAGACCTACCCGGTACACAAATAACTCTGAATTCTCTCAAGATATGGGCTCAATTTAGACACTGTTTCAAATTTAGCTGCGGTTCGGCTAGTATCCCGATAAAGAACAACCATCTCATTCCCCCTCCACTTCTGGATTTGCCATTTAGTTTATGGCATGATAAAGGCATTACATCTGTAAGAGATTTGTTTGTAGATGGGGTATTTGAGTCCTTTTCTAAGCTGTCTGCTACTTATGACTTACTTGTGACCCACATGTTCCGCTACTTCCAAATCCGTAATTTTGTTTCTAAAACATTCAGAGTTTTCCTTTAGTCACTGCAAAGCAGGCCTGGGAAGACTTGCTTTTGACGAATCCTTATGCTAAAGGAGGGATTTTGAAAATTTACAACTCTCTTTTATCATTGAATATCCACCCACTAAACAAAATAAAGAAAGCTTGGGAAAATTAATGAGGTCTGAGTCTATCTGAAGATAGCTGGGAACTGGCTGTTGATAACTGTCACATGCACAGCCACGTGACACGTCAAGGTCAAGGGAAACGAACATGTCACGGTATATAAACAGAAAGTGGGAGCATCCTCACTGCTCTGCCATTGAGTTCAACTCGCCCAGCCTGAAGATCTCTCCAAACCGTGAGTACTCTCTTTGCTGTGCATGTTATTGAATGTGAGTTCCTGGTGGGAACTTTTCTGTGTGTTCAGATTGTTCATATAACAACCGCGTGAATTACCAGCTCTCTCGCTTCTCTCCGCGCTTGAGCTCTCCTTTCACGCTACACGGGTGAACTACGATTACAGTTAGTCATTCATTCTCTTCCCTTGTGATGGAATGGCAGACCCCAAAGTAGTGATCTCAGCGGAGTGGGACCAGTTGTGGGGTTTGGTGAATCGGCAGGGAATTGAGATCGATCGGCTTCGGGGGGAATTCATGAATCTAAATCAGGTCGTGGCTCAGCTCCAAGCGGCCACCCTCAGGGCATCTGCCGAGACACCTCAGCCCCAATGGAACCTCCGTCTGCCTCACCTTCTCCTTCATCTTCTCCTGCACCTCAACTCCAGCCAAAAATATCTCTCCCGGATAAGTAGAACTGTGTAGAAGAGCGGTGTGATGTCTTTTTAACCAACTTGTCTCTGCTGTTTGAGTTTCAGCCCACTTGGTACTCCAGCAGCGAGCGAAGATCTCACTGCTTGTCTCCCTCCTCATCGGGCAGGCAGCTGAGTGGGCTATAGCGGTCCTGAGGAGCAACATAGCAGAGTGTTGCAACTACACACACTTCACCAAGCTTCTCAAGGCCGCATTCCAACATCCCGACAGCGAGGTAGAAGTGGCTTCCAATCTGTATCACCTGCAGCAGGCCGACCGTCTGGTGAGTATATACACTGCGGAGTTTTGCACCCTTGCCGTGCAGACAGGATGGGGCGACTCCGCTTTCCGGATGGTGTTCTACGAGGGGCTTTCCGCCCATATGAAGGACCAACTAATTGGAGGAGAGCTGCCAGAGACTGTTGAGGAACTCATTAAACTTTGTCAGCGCAAAGACTCGCGCCTCAGCTCTCCTCCTCGGGCAGCTCCTTGTACCCTGCCACCTACACCATCTACGCCACCATTCAGGGTCATTCACAACAATCCCGACCCTCCGTCGGAGGGCCACACCGAAGCCGGGGAACCCATGTAGTTAGGGCGTGCCTTGCTAAGCCAGACCGAGTGGACCCGACGTGCTCCCTTGAACTCACCATAGACCAGCACATCGAGAAGATCACTTTCTTGGTCACTCATCTCACCTCACCACCCCTCAAACTCAGATACCCCTGGCTGCTCCGTCACGACCCACTCATCTCCTGGACCCAGAACTGCATCCTGCAATGTCTCACGGCAGTGGCTGGGACGTTTTCAGGGGAGCCCCAGGACCCCGAAGTCGACCTCACCACCATTCTGGAGTTGTACTGGGACTTCAAGTAGGTCTTCAGTAAGAACAGTGCTCTCGACCTGCCTCCTCACCGGCCTTACGACCTCGCCATCGACCTCTAACCCAGTATATCTCCACCCCGTGGCCGACTGTACGCCCTTTCCAAGGACAAACAGAGGGCCATGGAGGAGTACGTTACTGAGGGCCTTCACCAGGGCACACTCCAGCCCTCCTCCTCTCCGGCTGCCGCGGGATTCTTCTTGTGAAGAAAAAGGATGGCGGCCTGCGTCCTTGTGTCGACTATTGTGGCCCCAATCGGATTACCATCAAGGACCGTCATCCACACGCGCTGACCAACCCTGCCCTGGATACTCTCTCTGGCGCCACCATCTTCACAAAACTAGACCTGCATAATGCTTACAACTTGGTCTGCATCAGAGAGGGTGACGAGTGGAATACAGCCTTCATCACTCCCACTGGCCAATATGAAAGAAATTCTACCAACGCTTCATCCTGGACATCAGTTTAGTCGCGGCACCTCTAACTGCGCTCACTCAACCTTCAAACTCACTCCTGCAGCCATCACCACCTATCACCGCCTCTGTCACCTCTTCACCTCTGCACCCATCCTCATCCACCCACACATTGCCAACCAGTTCGTTGTGGAAGTGGACGCCTCCGATCTGGGCATAGGAGCGGTTCTCTCCCAATGAGGTCCAGACCAGAAACTGCACCCCTGCAGTTTCTATTCCAGAAATTTCACTCCCCCTCAACGGCAGTATAGGGTAGGTGACCACGAGCTATTGGCCATCAAGTGGACTCTGGAAAAATGGTGTCACTGGCTTCAGGGCAGCCGTGGCGCATTCCTCGTCTGGGCCCACCATCAAAATCTCAAAGGCATCCAGCACGCGAAACAATTGAACCCCCGACAGGTTTGGTGGGCACTGTTCTTCGAAAATTTCCACTTTACCATCTCCTACCATCCGGGGTTGAAGAACACAAAGGCAGACGCCCTCTCTGGGATGCACCAGGCCAACGAACCCCAGACAGAACCCGCACCAATCATTCCAGGTGGTCTCATTGTTTCGCCCCTCCGGTGGGAGTTAGAGGACAGAGAACACCAGGGGCAGGCCTTGGAGCCCATACCGGACAACACTCCTCCTGGATGACTGTACATCCCCACTCCTCTGCAGATTAAGGTTTTCCAGTGGGGTTACTCCATGCAATGTGATGTTATTGCCTTTGTGTCCTTAATAGCCAGATGCACAATTTTACCTTGCTGGAAATCTGCCAGGTCCCACCTCATTTCACATTGTCTTAATCAAATCATGTCTTTTTTTAAATTAGAAAAGATTAAATATACCCTCAGAGATTCTACTGCTAGGTTCTATCAGAAATGGCAACCTTTGATCTCTTATTTTACTGAATTGCCGGTGTTGCCTGATTAACCATCCCCCAACTTACTTTTCATCTAGAGATGATTACATGTTCCCCCATTTTATACATATATGTTTATTTAAAAAAAAAACAAAACTTGGGTGTGGAAGCGATTCTGAAAGGCCAAAGAGAATGACTTCTGGATGGCTTTGAGGAAAATTCTGGTCCACCAACTGGCGTCTCAGAAGGGCGAAGCAGTGCAGACTTGACACTGTATATGGTGGGGATCGGGCACTACTAACTTCAACTCAGGACATTGTAGGTTGCTGGAGGACTATTTTGAACATCTTCTTAATCCCACCAACATGCTTCCCATAAGGAAGCAGAGTCTGGGGACTTGGGGTGGATTCTCCTAAAAGCAGGGCTTAAGTTGCAGAGGTGGATAAAAAGCTGCTCTGTGGCAAGGCCCCAGGGGTGGATAAGACCTATCCGGAGTTCCTGAAGCCTCTGGATGTTGATACACAACTGCAACATAACGCACACATTGTTGGCAATGCCTCTGGATTGACAGACCAACAAGCTCTATACCCATAACAGAGTCCTGGATGGGAGTTTGCCCAACCAGTGGTTCTGTCAGGCCATGACCCTCAGCACTTGCCAGAGCAGTTCACATTTGAAGCAGACTGGATAGGGATCAGCACACCGAAATCTGAGCCCATGGTCCTCTATTGGAAAAGGGTAGAGTGCTCTCTCAAAATTCAACATTCAAAGCGTTTATGTACTGATTACATTGTATTTCTCTATGCAATGAGAAATTCGGGTCTGGAATGGGGTGGAGGAATGTAGGTATCTCAGTGTCTTGTTCACAGGTGAGGGAACGATAGAGTGGGAGATTGACAGACTGGTGCGGCATCAGCAGTGGTGCAGGCACTGCATCAATTTGTCATGGTAAAGTGAGAGCTAATGTAGCTACAAGATGTCTGCAACAGCTACCAATTAAGCATACCCCCATATCTCGGGAAGGGTGAAATATAACACAGGACAAAGATGTGTGTGTGATCCTCTCTTGTTTTGCTGAGTAATGAAACATACTCACATCCGTACAACTTTAAACATCTCAACATGTCTTATGTAACAATATATCACTTCTTTGTGAGCATATTCACTGTTTCAGTCTCTTTCTTGAGAATACAAAGCATTTCCATCGATTTCTGTCCATCAGTTCATCACTATATTCCTCCTTCACATTTTCACATGCTATTTAGTGTTGTATCATCCTTGGTCTCATTCAAATTCCTCTGGATTACACACGTATTCAAACATGGCATTCTCTGGATATTTTACCCATTTAGAATTACTACACGTTTACACTGAACTAAACATCAGAGAAACTAACATACGGACATATTTAAGCACATTCACCTTCAATATTCAGTATTATCAAGCTTACATCTCTTCCAAGCACGAATTAGCACTGTGGCTTCAGCTAATGATTTAACATATAACACTCTACCAAAACAAGTCCATGTAATGCACGGAATATACATGAACATGTATTCTATCAACATTCATATTGATTGGGCGCATTTTCAATGACGTGCTGTGTATAATGAGGTGAAGACACGGGAACAATTGATCTATGGGGATGGAGGGAATCCTCCCAAACCCCTTGCTAGGGGGGCTTATTGTAACAGCCCACCTATCCATTTTAAAAGTAAAAGAAAGTATTTAGTGTAGTGTAGATGTGATTGTTATTGCACAATTTCAAAAACACCATATAACAGTGCTATAAAAATCATCTATACCATAAAACTCAGTAATGAGACGTTAAAATTGTT
>JBBMFX010081853.1:0-10221 GCA_037832545.1 Rhabdalestes septentrionalis
TGTATTTTATGTGTAACCTAGGTTAGCCCAAGTTTGCATCGCTAGCTTGGCTACCACTATCCTAGCCACTGCAATAAGTTTCTTTTTACTTTATTGGGGTTAATGTTTGTGGAAAACATACTCCCGTTACGTACAGTACATACAAATAACACCGTAACTTCAGCGTGGCAAACAGCATCTTTATTTGGTGCTTGGCAAAACAAAGCCAGACTGCCGTAACTTCATTGTAACGTAATTGCAGTGTTTTAGAGTGCAGCGCGTTAAGGTATTCTGCCTTGGTTTGTGGAAGTTACGGCAAAAAGAACATCTCATTTTTACCAAAAAACAACAACATTGACTCAAGATATTTTGCTACATGATAAAACTGATACCCATTCGTTACAGCCTTTTGCCTTTGCACGGCATATTTGCTGGCAGGACAGAATGATTGACAACCATTTTTGTTGTATTTATTTAAAGATATATCCCTTTTAAAACATTTTAATTGAATATGGGGCATTAGTTGCACACCATATTTATATACACTTCTTTTTGAAGTTTATATTCTTCAATGTAAATACTTAGAATTGACTAAAATTTGCTTAACCTGCTGTCATTTCCAACTCAACAGGTTTACATATGTGGCCCTATTTCAACTTATTTAGACTTAATCTTATCTTACTTAATGTTAGTTTTAAAATCTGTCACTTTTAAAGTCTAGCACCACACTTAAACAGAATAAATCATATATAGAAAAAAGAGACATCCAATATGCCAATTGATGACACCTGCATTCAATGAGAAATGTGTGTGAGTCTTTATTCTCTTTTTATTTGCTGGGGACATTTTAATACTAACACATTTTAAAAATGGATTCGTTCAATGAATGTCAGTTTGATTTATTTTCTTAATGCGTGACAGGTACAAGATATACAATTAGTTCAATACATCAGGAAATCAATGTTTTAGGTCCACATGAGTTTTTACAGGGGTTTTGGACAAAAAAGTAAAAGTCTTTATATTTGTATTGTACACATTATCACCCCTAGTTAATATTCTCTACACTTTAAAAACAAGTAGAATATTACATATAGTAAAATTTATATTTTGGCTACATGTTTCCAATTACAAGATAATAAAGTATCCATAATTTCACAGTTCCTCACCTGAATACTAGGGACGCTTACCCAGGGTCAGTGTGCGTGGCTGAGTGAGAGGTGATTAGGGGGCGCGGCGGGCGGCAGGTGTCAGCACGCTGCAGCTCGCCGCGCTGCTAATCACAAGTCCACCTGTGGAGAATAATGTGTGGGGAATTGGGACTCATTGTCTGCGTTGTGTGATTGGCTGTGTGAGTGTAAATGTGTGTATTTCAGCCCCGCCGGTCCTGAAGCTTGTTGTGTGGTCACGGTTGTGTTTGTTGTCTGTGGACGAAGTGCAGAGATAGCCTCTCTCTCCCTTGTCAGCCCGAGCTTCCCTTGAGCAGCTGTGTGAGTGCAGATTCTTCCAGTCACTCATTATCTGTCCTGCTCTGTATTTCAGGTTGAAACTGCTTTTACGCGGGTTTCCCTGGTGGGAGTGTGGGGGCAATCCCGGAAGGAGAGTGAAGGCAGGCCTTCTGCTGTATGAACTTGTATCAAAGATCGAGTGCTCCGTTTCAGTTGACTGTTTTCTGTTTGCAACTTGTCATTAAAAAGAACCAATATCAAAGAAAGCACGTTGTCCCTCTGCACCCGCTGACAAAACACATACGTTTTCCGCACGTGTTCAACTCTGCCACTGAGTCTGAATATCTCTGGTGCTCACGAGTTAATTTTATGCATAACTCCACCATAAAGATAAGAAACATTAAACTGAAAATTGTATGTCAAAAAAACAATGTAATAATGAGCTGGTGCCAAGCTTAAACTAAACATTTCATACAGTAAAGCCATGGAAAATATAAGAGACGTTCTTTTTTTCTGTTCCCCGTTTGTACTGTGTGTGTATAAAATGCACAGGTGTCTATTCTTTTCTGAAATATTTCAGCTTTTCTATGGTCTGTTTTCCTGCAGCTTCACTCCTGATTCAGTTTCTGATGGAGGAAACATAGACACACACTTTGCTCTTAACATCACTTTTAATTGTTGCAGGTGTAAAATAATGTAAGTGTAGCTTAACATTTCCAATTATTTATAAGAATTAGTTTGTTTCTTTTAACATTTTTTTTTCTGTTTGGAATTTTGAATCCAATGGTCAATAATGTATAAAAGAATATAGACCTGCACATTTTACACAGACATACTACAAAAGCAATAACCAGGAAAAATAATAATGCAGTCTCATTTTTTTCCATGGCTGTATATAATAAACATGTTTTTATGGTATGATATAGTATTGTATTCAGATTTTTATTATATTAGCGTTTTACAGAACTTTGCCGCTTTCACTGAACAAATTGCTTCTTGTAAAATGTATTTAAATGTGTGTGATTGTAAAATGTTTCAGTGCATGTACTGAATATTGGTTACACACCATATCAAAATTATAGATATTCCAGTTTATTTTTATCCCACCTTACATTTCCAGTATATATTTTTTGAGATTAAGATCAGTGCTGTCATGATGTTGCTGGCAGGAAGGGAAGAAGGATGTACAATGGCTTTAATCAAAATGGGAGGAAATGAAACAAAACTGTCAAGGAAACAAACAGAGAAAGTTAAACAAATCAGACACCTAAAGTCTTTTACAGAATCCAAGGCATAACAACCAGGAACAGTCAAGGCTGAGAAGAAAGTACGGCAAGTTTTGGGTAGGACTGGGCTGGGCTTAAATGCCATAGCAAAAATCAACCAGGGAAGTAATGAGGGGTTGTTAATCTAGAACCTACCTCTGCAAGACTTATCTATACAAATTCAATAAAAATATTAGAAAAAAAAGGGGAACTAAGGAGGGGGAGCCCAAGCTCAGTACGGAGGCTACAGGGACAACCAGGGCTGGGTGCAAGAGACAAGACAAATACAGCTCAGAGATATTGTTGTTATATATTATTATTTTTAAATCATATTTATTCATTTATAAATCACCACCAGAAATGATAAAAATACACAAATATTTACTTACAATTATATTAAAATACATGACATGGACAAAAATATAGGGAATATTGAATTCAGACGACCCATTACTTCCAGTGAAGGGCAATCCATAAGCTCCATTAACACATGACTGGATCAGTGTGGAAGAACTTGACTGGTCCACACAGAGTCCTGACCTCAACCTCATCCAGCACATTTGGGATTAACTGGAACTGAGATAGCGAGTCAGACCTTCTCATCCAACATCAGTGTCTGACCTTATAAATGCTCTACAGAATAAATGGACACAAATTAGCACAGAAACTCCAAAATCACGTGTAAAGTCTTCCAAGAAGAGAGGAAGCTGTTATAGCTGAAAATGGGACCAACTCTATATTAGTCTTTGTATTTGAATGCAGCATTGTTAAAGTCACTGCTGGTCTAATGGTCAGGCTTACCAATACTTTGTCCATACAGTGTATGCAGCACATAGAAATATTAAAATATGTATCTCATTTTGTGAGCACTAGAATGTATGTATCATAGATTTGAAACTTTTAATTAAAACCTAGCACAAAAATATCAAGAAATATAATATATAAATATAACTGTAAAAGATCCAACATACAACATGATGGAAGATCTTTGTGTAGAGATAATAATTGGTTGCTTGCGCTCAGAGATTTTATTTCTTATGTTTGATCATTTGTTTGATTATAATCATTGATTTCTTCATAAATATTACAGTTTCTTCATTGTTGACTCTGATTTGTGGTTCTGCGATGCTTTGAAGGCTCAGGGTGCCTCCTTTATTTAAGTCACGTCCTCACCCCTCTGCCTTTCATCAAGTTTTCATGAGCCAGGCCTTTTAAATTGATAAAGCTTCAGTTCCTTGTAGAGTTAATTAGCCAACCTTAGCCGTTGATGCAGAACTTCTGCATAAAGAACGCATAAGCATTTTTCAATGGAAGCAATGTATAATTTAATTAGCTGTTTTAATTAAACAGCCTCCTTCTTGAAGTGTGGAATAGCGACACTGTTCAGGTCAAATCAGTGCAGAGTATCTTGGCATTGTTGTTAATATTACATGAAAATTCTGCGCCTACAACTGGTAGCAGTATCACCCTTTTTTACTTTTCACACTCTCTTTTTCCCAAACAGTCTCACATAAACTGAAAGTTTGTATTTAAAACATTGTGGGAATCGCCACTGGTTTCTGTTTTACTAAATGATGCAGTCTCTGCATGAAAGCCAACCTTAGTCTCAGTGCACCTGATAGGAGTTAAAATTTGGACAGCTTGTTAATATTTTGTCATGGATGGAAGCCAAATTCTCTGCTAGCAAAGCTACGCCCACAGGCTTTCCCCCTAAAATTCTTCAAATCTGTGCATTTCACATGCCTGAAGTGATCTGCATGCATAGACCATTCACATTTGCTCCAGCTGTATCAACTGTGAGTTGCAGAGCTCATACACAACCCAGCTTTACTTTTTCCATGTGTTCTAAGTCTACAATTTACCTGAATGTTTTTCCTGAAAGTTTTATTATTACATGTATTCCACCCACCTTTTGGTGCAGCTTCACATCTGAGCCAATATCAAAGTGTTTGTTAATATCTGGTGAGTTGCAATTTTAGTAAGATACTGATCATGTTAAAAAATTGTGGTGCTTTCTGTAATATATGAGGAGAGAGAGGATGGTTGAATTGCCTTTAAAATGTGTGTTTGAGAGAGAGTATGTGACATCATAGCTAAGGAGGCCGGAAGAAACAAATGTGGTACAAAACACACAGCAGACTTGTAAACTGATTTTCAGACAGTGAAGTTTAGGTCAGTAAAAAAAAAAAATGTGTCATTGTTACCCATAAATGGCCTGGTAAGAGCCAGTGTGTTCACACCCCCTTGTGGTACAGTGCTAAATGCTGGTCACTGAACCAGAAGTTTGCACATTTGAAACCAAAGTTGGAGCTTTTTTTTTTTTTAAACACATATATTTGTAACACTTTTTACCATTTCTTTTTAACACAAACAATCAGCCATTAAGTTCAGCACATTAGATCTAAAACTAAAGCTGGGACTGATAAATCGCTCCTAAAACAAATTGGTTAATGAAATAATAACTGATCAGTATCTCAAAGCTGTCTTACGAAGACCTGGATTAGACTTGAGGAGTTTGTTGCTCTAACTATGTACACAATCCTAGACTAAATGGTAAAGGTGGAGGCAGAGGAACCATATATATCGGTGCCAGAAATACTAGTCAGATAACAGAGTTTAAGCACTTTGAAATGCCATTCTTTAACATAACTAATGTAGATACAAAAAAGGACTCTTTCTCTCTAATTACCGTCTACAGGCCACCTGGGCCATAATAGAATTCAGCTGATACCTAGATAATTTGGTAGTACAAGGTGTTCAAATAATAATTGTTGGTATTACTATTCACTTTGAAAAAGAAGAGTATCTTCTAAAAATCTGCATTTGCTTAATTGCTAGATACAGTTGGCTTCACCCAACATGTAACTGGTTCTACTTAATGCTGTGGTCACATGCTTGATTTAATCTTGACTCTTGGTTTTAATGTGGAAAACATAGCTATTATTCATCAGCGCAAAGTAATCTTAGATAACCACCTCATTACACACGAACTTCATCTAAATCATAATGGAAGCACATCCCCTCACTTTCACCTTGGTTACAAAATAACATCCGGCACATCTAACAGTAACTTAAATGAATGCTTCGAGAAATCTCTTCCATCCATGCTAAATAACATTGCACTTCTAAGATGTAAAAAATGTGTCAGAAAAAGCTGTCTCCTTGGTGTAATAATCAAACATGTACTACAAAGCATGTTTGAAGACTTGAGTGTAAATGGCAATTAACCAAACTGGAATCTTTTCAATATATTTCGAAGAGGGACTCAGCCTATTTATCGTCCCCCCTTAAAACAATAAAAAATAATCCCAGCTTTCTGTTTACGACAAGTCCTAATCTAACTAGGAACCAGGGGGTGCAGAACCACATCAACCTATTTCTTATTCACCATTTCTATTGAATGTTTTAGAAAAAATTGTGGTCCAACAGTTAGAACTTCATAAAAATTGTAAATGAAAAATTCCAATACAGGTTCAGGCTTCATCACAGCACATAAACAGCCTTAGTAAAGGAGGTGAATGATCTTTGCTGTCAAATGATTTGTCACTTTGCTGTCAAATGATTTGGTTCAGCTTGATCTTAGTGTGGCATTCAACACCACTGACCATTTTTTCTACTAGACAGACAAGAAAACCTGGTTGGAGCCACTGGAACCACCTTATTCTGGTTTTGATATTAACGGACTAACTGCTAGCAGTTTAGAAGAGTTATCGGAGAAACCTTGGCACCCACCAAAGTAAAATATGGTGTCCCACAAGGCTCTGTGTTAGGACCTCTTTGTTTACTCTGTACATCTGTCGCCCTTGGGGATGATTATCTAGAAACATGGGATTAGCTTCAACTGCTAAGCAGAAGATACACAGCTTTATATCTCTGCCAGACCAGATGATAAACACAGATTAAATAAGACTGCAGTAAAAATATTTAAGACTGAACGGCAAATATCTTTCTCTTGCTCAACACAGATGAAACAGAGGTCCTTCTTCTAGGTCCAAAAGCTGATAAGCTAGTGGGTAGAATATCTTCAATATACCACCACTGGCTTCCTGAGACCCTGTCCCCTGTAGTTATGGATTGGAAAGTGTCTAAGAAATGCCATAAATGTAGACAAACGGTCGCATCAAATACTTGATTTTGCAGGTTCCTCAGCTCATTGTCACTATGGAATCTGATCTTTTATTCAAAACACATGTAATTCCTATTACCAAAAATAGTTTTTGGTAAAAAATGCATTATATATTACTGTAACAACCTTCTGTTAGGTTGTTCCAACAAGATCATAAATAGGCTTTAAATAGTCTAGGCAGCTAGAGTTCTCACTTCAACCAGAAATTTCAGCCACATTAGCACAATAATATCAAGACTACATTGGCTTCCAATTAAACTTTGCACTGACAATAAAATTCTCCTATTGACATACACCTAAATACCCCAGTGAACATATTTCTCTATGTGAAACTTTGCGCTATCTCAGGTCTCAAAATGCTGACCATTTACTCCCCAGAGTATATAGAGCTACAGCAGGGGGAAGCACGTTTTCATCAAAGCCCCCCAGCTGTTGAATGCCTGTCTGAAAAACGTTCAAGATTCAGACACAGACAAATTTGTTCAGTCAAGCTTTCTGTTATGATTTATTTCTGATAGATGAAGAGTGTAGAGCTGGGAGATGGTGTGCACGGAGAATTGACGTGAACTGTTGCACCACGACTCCTCACATTCACTCAGTGCTGTTGATGGTGGAGCGGGGGAGCGCCAGTGTCTCAGGGTGCTCTCATATCTATCACATGTCTTGACTCTTCCCTTTTCTCGTTAGGCTGCTGTGCTCTGTTCTCTGTTTTTCCAAAAGGAACTGCTGCACTTTTTGTCTAGCTTGACCAATAACCTCATCTCACCAATTTACTTGGTCCGCAGTCCCTAGCGCCCCATACTAAGATGTGCTCGACGGGCTTGGCTGCCATGACTCCCTACGTGCTCCTCCCCTAGCCAAGGGCAACTGCTGTTTACAGCTCCAGCAATGATTGTTGTTCCCGTTCCTGTTGTTATGGACTAGAGACTCTCAGCTACTCTTATTGACTATTAACTTTGACGGCTTTGTTAGCTGTAGTTGGCCAATTGTATATTCATGAAGACCTTCTTTTGTCAGTTATCTCAGTAGAGGCTCTCTTTTCCTTTCCCTCCTCATCAACCAGAGGAGGATGTGTTCCCAGTTTGAGTCTTGGTTCCTCCTGAGGTTTCTTCCTCAAGCTTATTCTTTCCTCGCTTCTGTTGCCTTTAACCTGCTCACACTACCACACACTCCCATGCTCCCATTGCAGAGTTAATGAGTGTCAGTAATTGATCTCAGAGTTACTTCTGAAAGGTTATGAGTAAAAATACTTTTCCATTGCAGAGTCTTTATAATATAAGTTCACACTGACCTTTCGCTCTACTGTTTGACTCGCCTGTAAGTATGTGGTCACTTATGTTGACAGCTCCGCAGTTCTAAACCTGGCTTACTTTATTAGCTGTGAAAGAATGTGAAACACTCATCAACTGATCTTCTATCCACACAGAGAGAGAGAGCGAGGGGGGGAGAGGGAAGGGAGAATGACTCGCTAGCCTTTAATTAGAGAGAATTGTTAGCGTGTAGCAAATTTCACCTCCTCCTTGGCCTCCTCACATCCGCCCTTCATTATGATGTGTGTGTCCAGCGTCTGCCAGTGCAGCACCGCGTGTGAGGCCTGGCAAGAGCCTTAATTAGCCCTTTGAGTTTCATCCTGGTTGAATGCTTAATAATTCCCCTCTCGTCTTGCCCCTTAATTTATCCCTACATATCCGGAAAGTGGATGGATGTTGACTTAACACAACATGGTCTTTGTCAAGCACACTATCAACAAGCAAGCTACTTCTGCTGAAGGTTGAGTCAAGAGCAAACAGGTTATCTTCAGTAAAACATCTCCTTACTTGTGTTTGTAGTGGAAGCAGAAGATTCATCTGCCCCTGCACACTGCTGTGCTCTATCGGCTGGGGCTTAAATTGTGTTTCTGAGATTCTGAGGAATAGAATGGACTTGTTTTGATCATAGACACAGACTGATCAATATATGCCATGTCAACATGTGTAAAACAAATCTGATTCCATATTTTTTTTCATTTGTTTGAGGTGCAATGCAGACTAGTCTTTTAGTTTCTGTGTGTTATTATTGTGTGTATCATACTTTTACTATACAAGGAGAAGAATGAAAAACAGGCCACTTCACTTATTTACTTAACACTGAAGTCACGGGATAACATGTTTTGTCGAAACATGACAAAGTACACAAAGTCAGATTTTCTCCATGTGAACAGGGGGTTTTGGGGTCTTACTGAACCAGTGACATCATAAGTTCTGATTGTTGTATTCACCTGATGTGTTTTAAAAGGGCAGTGCCAAGGAAAATAAAACCAGGAGACATATGTCAGCTGGTAGCCGAGTGGTTCGGTCAATCGCCCTGTGATTAGGAAGTCATGGGTTTGATTCCCAAGACTGCTAGGGGCACCTCTGAGGTACCCTGAGTTAGGTACCGTCCACACACTCCCACAATCTCTGGGCACTGTGTTCCTGGCTGCAAGCTGCTTCACTTGGTGAATGGGTTTAAATACAGAGGAAGAATATCACACTGTACACACTGTGTGCTGTGGTGTGTTCATGTATGACAGAATGGTCACTTTCTCTAATGTGAAGAGGCATGCATCATATAGTAATACAGGTAGCCAGTAATGTGTAATGGAGGATAATAGGGCACTGGTGTCTTGGTGTAACAACTGAGCCAACATGTGTTATGTATACAGTAGCTTATTGGGTTTTAATAACATTTTATAACAGAAAGTAATCAACCAGATATGTGTGTACTGTAGGAAGATTACATGGATGACAACCAATGCATTAATGAAGGTGTGTTGTTCAAAACTCTATTAACAGATGGTCATCGAATATAGAGTATTTGGTGGTATGTGTAAATCTACAGTCATGAAAAAAAGAGACCACTCTTCCGTTTTTTATGTTCACTACGTGTACAGTTTGTGTGTGTGTGTGTGTGTGTGTATGTGTGTGTGTGTGTTAAATGCACAGGTGTCTGTACTTATCTGAACTATTGCATTGTAAGCTGTGTAAAAATAAGAAAGGCCTCCATATGTGTTGAGTGCATTAGTGTGTAGAGCCGTGTGTGAGTGTGTGTGTGTGTGTGTTGTGAGCAGTGATGGGAATAACGGCGCTATAAATAAACGACATTACTAACGGCGATACTTTTTTCAGTAACGAGTAATCAAACCAATTACTGTTTTCCCCGTTACAACGCCGTTACCGTTACTGACAATAAAAGACGCGTTACTATAACTGAGAACACTGAAGCGTTTTTCATGCAGCAGCGTCTCTCTTAGCCATAAGACCTCTCTTTCTCTGGGGTGTGTGTGTGTGTGTGTTCGGGGGCGGGGAGGAACACATAACCAGTGATGATGATTGGTGTGTCTGTACATGTGGTGTAACTGAGAATGCGATGATTGGCTTAGATTGAG
>JBBMFX010081863.1:0-10221 GCA_037832545.1 Rhabdalestes septentrionalis
CGAATAACGTTTACCAAATATATATTAAAGTGTTTATATTATCCTTTTCATTATTAGTCATAATAGTAATGGGGATTGAGAGAAGGACGGAAGGAGAGAGAGAGAGACAAAAGAAGCAGTCACAGCCAGAAAGGCAGAAACACAAAGGCAGAGAGACAAAGAAAGGGAGAGAAGGAGATAGAGGATTGTATAGACATTACAATACCGTTGTGTGCTTGTGTATGTGCATTCAAATGAGGTCATTTGACATAAGAAGATTTGAATGGGATGTTTCTCTACCTCCTAGCAACAGTCCCTATAAAAGATCACTTGTAGATGGGGCGTGAATAAATTAATTCCATAGGTAGTTAAGCAATTAATTACATAAATTTGCATCACACATACATTGAGTATACTCATTTGTCCTCTTCTGTTTGTTTGAAAGAATTAGCAAAACTATGTCAAAAGTGTGTAATGGTTTTACTCTTTACAGAAATGAGACAGATTCAGTTCAGATTCAGATCATAACAAAATGCTTCCGCTTCTAATTACAAACACTGATGCAGTTTGGATTGAGTATATTTCAATTTTGCACTTCACAGAATTTCGCCACTCATTTTAATGAACTATAAAATAATACATTCTTGTGCAGAGTTGAATGCAGCAGAATATACTGGACCAGCTATTGGGCAAGATAAATGGTTTGATTGATTTGTTCCTATCCTGTAAGTTATCTAGCCTAAAAGATCACATATAGGGGTCCTGAGTGCCACAGATGTCTAACCAATGACTTTGGAATATACCCGTTAATGCCACAGCCGCACTTGTCTGGGAGTTCAAAGGGGCACAGATGGCTTTGCTCTCCCTGAATGGTGGGATAGCCATCTGTTAATGAACATTCTGATTGGCTGTTAGTGTTCTCCTCTAATCTAGTGCCCCCCCCCCCCACTTCAGTATTAGTAGTATCATGCAACTGGGGGAGTCCCAGTCAGTCAGTGGAACTTAACACCGCTAAATTGGGGAGAAACTGAACGCATCAAAAATTTTATTCTCAGTTAATAGAGTGCTTATTTAGTAAAAATTCTGCTTTTAATTTAGATGTTTCATAGCTCTTTTTTTAGTAATTGATTCTCACTGAAAAAATGTCTGTGACAATATTAAAAAAGAAAGTGCTAATGTGCAACCAAATTGTCATTATTGCTGGTGATTACTTCCACTTTCTTGTTAAAGGGGACATGTTATACCTCTGTTTAAACGTTATAATTGATCTATGGGCTATACAAAACTTGTTCATGAAGTCCCTGCAACGAAATCACTCTCACATAAAAGACCTCACTAGCTCTGCTCTTGAAAGTTTCAGTTCCTTTCAAAATGAGCTTTTAAAAATGAGCATTTAAGGGCTCTATCATTTTATGCAAATGGGCTATTGCTGGCCATGCCCCACCCATCCCATGCTTTTCTACACATTTATCACAAGTGAAAATGGCAGAAAACAGAGATGCTATCCAGCCCTAAATGTTCAAACCTGAGTCTAGTTGAACACAACACTTCATGTTTGACTTGCCATCTTATGCAGGCTCATAAAACCAGCAGACAAAAATGGCAGATCTTCAACTAATCTAGCTGGTGGTGGCTCAACAGATGAGAGGTGATAGTATGCAAATTTCCTTACCCGACGTCAGGGTATAGGAGCTGTTCGAATGGCTCATAGAAGCATATGATTCCTGACATCAATAGACTCACAGAATATGTGTGGATGTTTTGCTTGGAGTGTTTACTGGAGCAGTAGAGACACAAATGGAAATACAAAAGGAAGCAAAAAGTGAGTTTTGCATAATATGACCCCTTTAATAATATAAGTTAATTGTTGGTCCTTCAGAACCTTCATGAACTCATGAAGCTTGAAGAGAATGTGCCAGTGTCTGGTGAGAATGTTAGTGGAGCTGACAACAGTCACACCGGGCATGCACTTTCCCAGCCTCTTCTTTAATTAGAATGTCTCTCAAAACCAGTGACAAGAAAGAATAGGGCATGTCACCACAAGAACAGTACCATCCCAAACTCTAGCTCCTTCTACAGCTCTTCTAGACAGACACTCATTTGTTGAGAAAGCTCAAATATTTGCATTGTAATTTAGGGGGTGGATCTCAGAGAGGTTATTTCTGTCCTTCCAGAGGTGTCTGGGAGACGTTTTAGCTCTTTGGAGAATGTTCATCTTTTATTCCTGCCTCTCTGTCGTTTCTTTCTCTGCTCTAATGAACTGTTGAGTTTGATTGTGGATGTTCAAACTGAATAGCAAAACTTTCCCCATGTCAGGCATTTGAAGAAAGTTTGAGGAGCTTTAGCACAAGTTTCAAAGTGGGACTTGTAAAGATAGGGATTTATTTAAAGCCCCAATCAGGCATTGTTGTACGTGGCAGTCCATCAAACATACAGCCTTTCTAACAGCAGCAGTGCTAGCAAATACTCTGAAACAAAGTCTAGGTTTTTTGTGGTTGTTTTCTAGTGATAGTTTAGCCAGCAAAATTTAATTTACCTAACTGGGACTCCAGAGTGTCACAATCGTTTATGCGCTGGCCTTATCACTGGGAGATACAGTAGCCCCTCGTGACTGGGAATTCCAAGACAGCATAATTAGCCTCACTCTTGCTAGGTTGGTGAGATGTCCACCCCCTCCCACCATAATTTAGTCAGTGTGAGTGTGTGTTTTCTGACAAGACAGTGGTCTCCTTCTATCGTTGTTCAGAGATATTAAATAAGCTGTGGTTCAAAGAAATGCAGTAGAGCTTCATGTGCCTTTTAAATACGCCCACAAAAGCCTTTGTAGGATCATGTGATCAGTACTGCCTAGCAAATGGATTTAGATATGAAAAAAACTAACGTAATCGGGGTAGAAATGAAAAATAAGTCTAATTAATTTTACGTCCTAATGTAGTTTAGTGTTTGATGTTTGCATCTGTGGTTTTTCATTAGAGCTGTGAGGCTAATCAAGCTAACAAGAAAAAAAAGTCTAACCTGGTGTCTACAAATTGCCATTAAAAACTTATATATATATATATATATAATTTAAAAAATAATAATTGTCTGTGTGGTGGTACCAACAAGATATTTACATGATATTTTTTTTAAATTAAAATGAATGAAAACCTATAAATAACTTCCCCTTTCTTTCTCTTTATCTGCAGGGCCGATTCAAGCTGAAACTTTAGTAACTGTTCGTAGAGTAACACACCCAATCATCCAAGAGCCACTCTCAGGCTCTGCCCTCCTCCCCTGTCTTCACACCCTGCAGCTGGACCCAGCCCAGGAAGCCGGAACGTCCCATGTTCACTGGACACTCCTCCAGGATGGGGTAGAGACTCCAGTCCTATGGGCAGTGGGCGGGGTGATTCGAGTGCACCACACATTTGTAGGACGAGTGGGCCTGCCTGGATTCTCCCGGAACATCCTAAACGCTTCACTGTCCATCTCACAGCTTCGCACCAATGACTCAGGAATCTTCCGCTGCCATCTGGCCCTGGCGAACACTTATGAGCAGGACACTGTGCCACTGGAGGTAACAGGTGAGATGGAGTACAAAGGCAGATCTGGTTGCATGTCCTGCTAGGGTGCAATTTGTACATATGAGTTTACATAATACTGACTAGTGGTTAATCTGTAAGATCAATGGGGCAGAACTGCAAAACTGTAAATGCAAAAAGATGGCGCTGATTCTGTTCATGATGATGTTGACGGTGTCAGCGTATTGCGTGTTGAACTGTACATTTCAGCATTAATCCTAGCACACTTTTTGGTGTTATATTGGTGTACCAGACAAAATGACCAATGGATATATGTATTGCACAGACATCTAATAAACTGCCAGTTTAGTGCTTTCACACTCAGTGTAGCGCCCTAAATGTACATTGAATATGCCATGTCTGATAGGCTCCTTTTCCAAATGATGTACATTATTGCACACAATTATGGTCGATTCAGTGGACCTACACTAATGTGATTAAATTTGACTTGTTACTATTCCCATCCTTGCCAGGAAGTGTGATGGATGCCAACTAGCTAACTTCATGCTAGCGCTGTGCGTAGGCAAACAATTAAAAAGCTCCAGACTCCAGAGGAAAAAAGAGTCAGTAAGCAGCCCTAAACTCAGAGCTCTGCTTTAATTTGGGGTGTCACAACCTTACAGAGAGGTGCTTTTTCATTAACGATGCTGCGAAGGATGAATTAATTACCCACTAATTACATTGATTCATTCCATCAATATCATTTTTTTCTTCCTTCTAACTTTAGCCTTGCTTTATTTTCATTTTGGTTTGAGGCACTCATTAATTGGTTAATTGCCCATAACTCTTTAATTAGGGTCTTGGGATTGATTACCTATGACAGCAGGGGCTGTGTGAAGTCTGCTGTGAAGTTCATTAGTAAAATATGCAAAGTTTTAACGGGGGAGATTGCCTCAAATTGCTCATGAACCCCATTCAAAAACATTTTTTAACTATTTCCAGCAGTGCTTTAGATATAACATAGAGAACATATATTGTATGGTGGCATTTATGTTTGTACCTTCTGCATATGGTAAACATCATGTACAGTTTTTTTTTTAATATAGTTAATATTTTGTGGTGGGGCTGACACGATACAAACTATAGATGTGTGTATAAATATACATGTGTATAAATATGCGGATAAATACAATGGGTTTTTCAACATGACACTGCTGTTGGATGCCACATGTTTATTTGTGAAATAACTGCCCTGCTGTATCTTGCTCCATCAGCTATTCTATTACTGTGAAACTGAAGCATCTAGGAGCAACAACAGCTCAGCCATGAACGGGTAGAGTCTTAGAGCATGTAGTGCATAAAAGCCTCTGAAAGCAGCATGAACATGAACTATGCATTGAGAGCTCCATGAATATATAGTATATTGTAGACAGTGTATAGTACATGCATAATACAGAGACAAATTTTGTGTGATGCGTGTGTCTGTGATGTGTGTGTGTGTGTGTTTAGGGGTTGTTTTTCATTACCGTGGGGCTGCTGAGGGCTACTCTCTCTCTTTTGTGGACGCTGGGCAAGCATGTGAGCAGAACTCGGCTCAGGTGGCCTCTCCAGAGCAGCTGTGGTCCGCTTTCCACTCGGGTCTGGACAGCTGCTCGGCTGGCTGGCTCAGTGACCAGACCATCAGGTCAGCCATGCTTACAGTCGTTTACCTGCCAGTAAATAGATCATAGAGTATCTCTGTTCTTTTAATAATGTGTATTACGCTGTCAGAAAAAATTTGCCCCAAAAAACAGCTACAGTCTATAGTATTCTATCATGTAAGATAAAGATTTTGAAGGTACATTCATTTTCCTGGATAATCTGAGACTTTTGTACTTTTTCATATTTATTTAAAGTAGGAAAATGACATAAAGATTGGAAGCATCTTCTTAAAATATGCTTTAGAGTATAGTACAGATATTTTCCTTCACTATATATACAAAGACTGTTGATAGTAATGTTTTTAAAGTAAAGGGTGATAAAGTACAGCATGCAGAGCAAACTTACAGTCAAAGGTTGGATTGGTATCTACTGTAGTTAATCATGACAGCATTCTGTACAAAATAGTGCACAATTGTTTTAAATATGATGAATCATACATGTAAAAAAAGACATTTAAAAAAATAATGAACACATAATCAGACCTTCCCACAAACAAGTAATGCTGTAGCCTTACTGCATGATATTTGCCAAACCAGCACTGCAGGAGTGTAATATCAGTGTTCAAGCCACTCAGAACTGGTCATTCATGACAGCACAATTCATGAAGAGTGGCCTTAACACAGGCTCTTTCTCTTCTGAGCCCAGCCAGCCATTCAGGATCAAAGCAATTATTTATTAATGACACTGAAGCCAGCTCTGTTGAATTTGCATAATGATAACTGGATGAGGCAGTTTTCATCCTCAAGGGAATGCTGGGGGATTTCACTCCTTGTTCCCTTCTTCACAGGTACCCCATCCAGAAGCCAGAGCTCGGTTGTTATGGACACGCTGAGTACTCTCGTGGCGTGAGGAATTATGGGAAGCGAGACCCGTCTGAGCTCTTCGATGTATACTGCTTCGCCAGTGATATGAAAGGTGGGTTCCAAAACACACTACCGGGTTTAACCCCCACTTCCACCTCCTTTTAGACCTTTGCCTTTTCCCCTTTTAGTGGATGGTTAATACAAGTTCTGACACTGGATTCAATCTCCAGTTTCTTTCAAAGTGATCTGACTGACAATTACTGATAAAGTAAATTAACACTGACTCAGTATATTTACTGTAAAAGACAACAGTCAGCACTGAAAAATCTTCCCATTGATTTATGTTACAATAGATTCTGTGTATTATGTTACAATAGATTATCTGTTGGTGTGTGCATCATAGCTCGCTGCAAATGAGCTGCAGGTCAGACCGTGTGCTCATTAGGGGTGGAGCCAAATACAAATACGGTATTCGGAAAGGCCCAAAAAACGTGTTTTTTATGAATACCGTATTCATACAAATACTTAAAAAAAAATTTGTATTCGGGAAGCACCTCCCCCTAAATGGACCTGTGAGCATCAGAACAGAACCATGGAGCAATGGGAGAGTGTGGCCAGCTCTGATGAGTTCTCTCTGAATCAAACTCAAGTAAATGAATCAAGGTGTATTTATAACCCATTATCACACACAGTCGTCATTCCATATACTTTATAGGACTAAAAATAGTACCAAATCGGGAAGCATAAAATAGTGGGATTTAAAAAAAATAAAAGAAATGAAATAATGTATAGAAAATCAATAAAATATTGAAGAATATTAATCAGAATGAAAATGTGAAATTATTTTCAATAATATATTGTGAAAGACATCAGAGATTTAGAGCCCTATGATGAAGATGTGTTAAAGCCTTTCTCTCACTGTGTCCAGGTGAGGTGTTCTCCTCAGCCCCCGGGACACTGACCCTGCCTCAGGCTGCTGCTCACTGCACATCTCTGGGTAGCCAGCTGGCCACTGTAGGCCAGCTCTACTTGGCCTGGAGGTCTGGCTTGGACCACTGTGAGCCGGGCTGGCTGGCAGATGGGACCGTGAGGTATCCAGTCATCAGACCACGACCTGAGTGTGGGAGTGGAGATCCAGGGGTTCGCACTCTCACATCCAATGAGCTTGGCAACGGGACAATCCTGTTTGGTGCATATTGCTACAGAGGTATGTAAAAAAACAGATGTTCCTGTTTTGCAGTTTGGCCAAATTATTTTAACCTGTGTGTATGTGGGGTCTACAATAAGATCACAGATTTTATGTGCAGAGATTCAACATGAAGTCTTTCTTATCTTAAAAAATTTAGCTCAGATAAAATTTATTTCTTTCCCCTTTTCCTTGAAAATTCACTCATGCATTTTTTTGACTACTCATTGCTTACTGTATCTGGGTCGATTAAAAATGATCTATCCACTCATAGTTTTTCATATTAAATTAAATAAATAGTAGGATTAGTTTAATATAACATAAATAATCCTATAATATATCAACCAAAAAACATAATTCATTTTTATATGATTTTCAAATTGCTTGTATATTTAAAATACAAGTGTTGTTTAATAAAAGTTATGTCTGTATATTGTATATGTTCTAATTGGTTGCGCTGTATTGTGCTTCAAGAAGTTGTAGCTTTGATATAAACGGACATGGCTAAATCATACTATATATTGAGTATATGGGAATGCAGTACATTTTGTGACATCACAAAAACAAAAAAATTGTTTTTTGCAGCTGAGTTTCCATACATGGACTTTATGGTCTGAAGAATGAATGGTGTGTTTTGATTTACCAGTGTTTAATACATTCAAATGAAACGTTTTCCATTATATAATCAGACTGGTTTTAACCAGACATAAAGCACAGATCCAATAGAGAGAGATTAAATCTGGAATATTTTTTTAACATGGTAAAGTTTCAATAAGTTCTAAGATGCCTGCTAATAATGCTGTTAGTTATGGAACGTACATTTGTCCTTTTTATAGTGCTATAAATGACCAGAAAACGCATGAGCTAGGGGATTTAAGAATGTGTAGTGTTTCTAAGCCATGTTTTGGTGCAGCTGACCATCATATATTCTTTGTATGGATGAAGCTCTTTTTTTTTGCGTGACATTACGGAGCACATCATTTTGGGAGTCCGTCAGGGCAAATAAGCAAGAAAACAACTTTTAGGTACATGTGAATCCCTTCTAAAACAGCTTCACCTGGTAAATTGCAAGACAAGAAACTCCATGGAGTTCTCACCAACATTATGAAGGCCCTCCTGAGACCATTGAAGTATATAACGGAGTACAGATCAGCCAGCCCAGAGGAGAACACCAACACTGCCACCAGCAAACACACTCCCAGTGGTAAAATCTCTTTTTAAAAACTGTTTATTTACTCTGTGTTTACATTTACTAGCCAGTTCCTAATAAAATAGGCCTATTCCAAAAGGCCTCTTGTAGTATGTTTACCTAAACAGCAGAATGCATCTCCATGGTTTGAGTAAAATGTATGTGTGTTTTCGTCAGGTTACTGTATGTTACTAAAGTATATTTAGGAAAGTTTCTATATTCATATCCATCAGATTTTTTTTTTTTTCATTTTTATCTATTGGAATCTTGCTTTAGATTTACTAGGTTTGTTATTAAGGTCAAAGTAGAGCTGAAATGTTCCACAGAGCTGCAGGATGTGGATCCTGTGACAAATCTACAGAAGAATGATTCATTCTCAGAGATCTAACCGTTAACTTTGTCTTAATTTACAAAAAGTTCAAATGTAAATCAGCTCTCAGTTTCAAGCTAATACTCAAAGAGTCAATTTGTTCGCAAATTCATTGCTGTCTGGGAGTCTTAGATATGTCACTGACTGTGAACAGAGTGCTGTATGGAATTATGTGATATAAAACTGCACCTTAATGGACAGTTTTAGCAAATGTCTATTACAAGTATTAGTGTCTTTTAAAAGTCACAGCAACAAGTGTTGATTTTAGTGCTAACTTAACATTTCAAATGCGTGTGGTGCCATTACAAAGGAGCACCACTGTAATGCTTTTGAAGTTTTTGCATTCAATGCATGGCCTAAACTGAAGACTTGTTTCTAATAGTCACTGTTCACCACTGATAGCCAATTGAATTTTCACATTGTTACCATACTAAGTGAAGTGGCCGAGTATTGCCATAAATTGGGCCCATAACATGTGTGTAAGCTACGTGATAATGCTGAATATTAATTGTCTGCAGCTGAGAAAACAATTTTAACATCTTAGGAATTTTAAATGTTGGATGTTTGATATTTTTATTGCTATTTTTCTAATATTTTACATCGTATTTGAGAATGGGGGGATGGTAGTTCAGTGGGTAGGATACTTGCCTCTGGACCAAGAGGTCATGGGTTTGAATCCTACCTTCCTAACACCACTGGGTTCCTGAGCAAGACCCTTAACCCCAAGTTGCTCCAGGGAGACTGTCCCCTGTAGTTAGGGAATGCAAGTAACTTTGGATAAAACCGTCTGCTAAATTAAATAAATGTACTACTAAACCATTGTAATGATTGGCATCATACAAATACATCTGCTTTAATTTGGGGCACAAGTAAGTGCTGCCTCAACAGCATGATAAATGAAATCAATAATAAGACTAGTTGAATATAATATAAGTAATCCTTTATTCTATATGTTGCATTTTTTTTATATGTTTGTGCTGGCTTATATATCAAACAAAAAACACAATTCATCTTTATATGAGTTTCAGCTTCTTAGTATATTTAAAATATAATAAGAGATAGATGGAATATTTACCACAGTGACTAATATATACATCTGATAATAAATACGTAACACCTCCCTCTGTACAGCTACTGCTTTCTGAAAGGTAGTTTGAACACTTATTGTTTGTTCACACATAATGACTTAAAGAATAGAGTGAAGGTTGAACTCAAGAATACACATTTACATCTGTTATGTATATCCAGTCACTGCAACATGCAATTATCTTTGCAATTACAGCTGTAGTTTGGCCAACAGTCTCAATACATACAGTCAGGGATATCGACACAATTCTAATCTTTTTGGCTCTATACACCACCACAATGGATTTGAACAAGATACAACAAGATATGCTTTTTTATTTCTATAGCGCATTTTACAACCAGGTTGTCACAAAACAGCTTTACAGAGTCCAGGTCCGAGCCCCTAGTGAGTAAGCCGAAGGCGACAG
>JBBMFX010081872.1:0-10221 GCA_037832545.1 Rhabdalestes septentrionalis
ATATATACAGATATGTATTCCCGAGTCCTTATCAGGAGGTAACTTCTGATTCCGATCGAGTATGACACCACGTGATCGGGCCCGATTTCCGATCACATAATCGGATCTGGACATCACACAGACACAGATAGACACCAGAATAATGTAAAATAAAATAAATTGATACAGAAAACAAGGGCAATGGCACAATTTATTTATTATTATTCATCTCATAGTCCTGTTTTGCACAAAGTGATTATTCAAGTATGAATATGGTAAAAGAACAATATACCTTTCATGTTCATTACACTTTTAAGAAACATCAGGTATATCCTTCTGGCAGTTCAGTTTATCCTGGCATTCCATTGGTTGTAACACAAATAAAGACCTTATACATTCAGTCATATGCAAAAGAACACTGGTCAAATGAGAACTGTTGTTGATTTTGGATGGAACAAATAGGGGTTTTTTTCTGCAGAATTTTTTCTGCAGAATTGTATACGCAATTTCTGTTCATTTACATTGCAATAAGTTTCACATGCTGGAACAGATCAAAACACGAATGGGCCACAACTTTTGCCGCTTTGTCTTTATTAATTTCAGTATGTGAAATTCATCAAAATACAGTAGTTTTGTATCAATTTGTGCAGAAACTTAAACCTCTGTACTTATTGTCACCTAAATGTCATGTGACCTATGGCAACCAATGTTTTGCATACATCCGCAACATAGTTATGTAATTCGCTTTCTTAAAGGGTTAATAGCTTATTTTGTAATAGCTTATGATGTGGTGCCACACCAGTGTCTCCTGGGCTAGATTATGTATTTTAATATATTTTTTTGCATATGCTCTTTTACGCTTTGATTCAGCATTTGTGTCATGTTTCAAAATAGATACAGAGAGCTAGCTATGCAAACTTATTGATAATCTTTGCATGTAAACCTCTTGAATAATTCATTCTTCTTTCTATAAATTAGTTTTTAAAATGATGGTGTATGGCTTTTCTTTTTGTGTCTTGTAGCTATGACCTGATGTCAAACATGTCAAAACTGGTATTAAAACGGGTACTGACACTGGGACGGAGTACAACTGCACATCTCTTTCTGCACCAAAACACTTGATACAGCAAATTGTTAAGGCCTAAATGAGAATAAATAGTGAAATGAAAATGCAATACACATTTCCTGCACTGGGACTTTGAAACACTATGAAAACTTAATACATTGACATATTAAGTCAAAAATACCTCAGCCCAAACTGCTACAAATTTTTGTTGCAGGTAATGGAATCAAAAGCAATCATATTGCCTAGAATAAACTGTCATCATGGCATAAAAATCTTTATGAGGCACCTAAGAGGAACTGAGAGTATTTTTCCAGGCTTAACAGGCTATAAAACAACACATACAAACAACAGCTTTTTTTTGTTTCCTGATTCACCTGAGGAAGTTTGGAAAATATTCATCCTTCTCATCATCATATGGCTTAATTATCAATGGATCATGCTAAACTAAACAACACCAGATTACAAGTGTTTGCATAACAACAGGTGAGACAGCTGAGCTGCAGAATGCTTAAGACACTCTTGATGGCTCGTACAGAGCAAGAGACACAGTCAGAGAGGGAAACAAGGGTCCAGTGTTCTGGCACCAGACCGACAGGCCAGACAAGTCAATAGATTTACAGGTCCTCAGCATCACAAAGATCATGTAGGACTTCCAGAATTGTGGCGATGGACCAGGCCTGAGTCTCACAGCTAAAGGGGCAGTGCTGTCCATTTTCATTTGTCAACTCAGGTAAACCCTTCCAGGGGGACCTAGAACACACCATAAAACAAGGGAAAGGGTGAAACGAACTTGTTCATAGTTTGCACCATACCTGCACACTTTTCTTCCATTTTTGAGCTTCAGTGTACCTTTCTAAGTGGACGTGATGTTTGGAGAGCACATTCTTCACCAGACACATGGTACTATCATAGATCTCTTGGCGCATCTGCTTGGCAAAGTAAAGTTTGGCTCTCAGGAAGTAGCCGACTGGCCACACCCATTCCTGAAAAGGAAACACAGAATGTTCAAGAAGCTCTATAAAGAAGTCCATCAGATATTGGTGTTATTACAAGGTAACATACAGGTCCTTGGTGGTAGTTGAAGCCTTTTGCGAGGTTGTAGTTGTCATTATCCAGGGCATTGTCATAAACTCCACAATAAACCATGTCACTGTCAAACATGACACAAATAAATAACAAAGCCTTGGCATTTCAGAATTCTACAGATTAGTCACAAGATTTAACCAATACCAGGTATGCATAGTAGTATAATTGTTACTAACAGCTGCACGTGGATATATCTGTTATCAATTGCATCCACCACAGTTGTTAGAAATAGCCAATGAACCATGTCTCCTCTTGCATTGTACTGCCCATATGCCTGAGCTGTGTACTAAAAAGGCTGCCGGCAATGTTCACAATTTTGTTTTATAGCCCACAGTAAGTCATATAATGTCCTAAGCTGCACAAAGAGCTAGATGTGGTTTGAGCAAGTTGAGAGAAATTTGGGGCATGTATTTATAAAAACAGTTTTGGTGACCTCAAGTGTTTGGTAGCAAACAAGTAGGGTTTTCCCCTACTGCATCCTGATTCCTTCTCTTCCTCAGACTAGTGAGGCATACACATTGAGCAGTCCACATGATATAAAGGAAAACATGATTCATTAGACCAGGCCAATATCTTTCGGTACTCAATTGTCCAGTTCTGATGTACAGAATCTCACATACCACTGTAAGTGTTTTCAAAGACAGGCAGGGGTCTGCATGGGCACTCTGACCGGTCTTTGGCTAGACAACATGAAATGCATTGTGTTGTCCTTGGACTAATTTTGTATAAATGTTTAGAAGATATGCTAATAGGCCATGCCCTGTTATTACAATTGGCTGTTACCTAGCAGGGGGCTGGACTGCGTGCTGTGATATCCCCTCACCAACATGGAGGATTTGCCTTAAATTACCTGATTGTTAAATATGAAAAATATGTGAATGTGTATGTGAAACTTCTGAGTTAGATAGGGCCTGGGGACACCTTTCCAATGACCCCTCGTTTGCCAGAATAGCCCTCCGAGATCTGGAATTATTAGCGGAAAAATGGTTACCTCGGCCGGGTGTCCCATTATTTTTGACCAAGGTGTACCAAAACGGGGAGATATTTGCACACATTCAGCACTAAATGTGTGAAAATTTAACATTGTTCTAAATGTAAAAAAAATTACACCTCAAAATTTGTTAAGCTGTTTCTACAAACAGCACTCCAGAATTTATAAATATGCATAAAGGGCAAGAATCACAGTTGTGTGAAAATATTCTCTAGCTCATTTAGTTACTTGCTCCTCAGGTGTATGAACCTCCACTGTGTAGTGAACATGCTAGTTTACTTACTCAGGGTCCAAGGTCTTCATTCCAAGAGGCCCAAGCAGTTTCTTCTCAACTACTTCTAAGGCTGCCCATGCTCGTTCTACTGTAAACAACTCTGGAGCCTGAAAAAGATAGCAAATTGTAAAACAGTATCTAATACCTGCAATGGGTATACAGGTTAGGCATTTAGTACGTACTCAACTGTATCTTTCAGCTGAGATACTACCTTCTGCTCTGAACATTATCTCAAGTAGGACTTACCACCACCATGGCAATGGGGAAGTTGGGCCGGAGCTGGTAGTCGCACCAGGGGCTGGATGCCCCATAACTGTCTTTGTAAATGCCTCTTTTGTGGACCAGGTCTGGACGTTGCTCACTTGGGTCCTCGGGATTAGGTGATACATAGAACATTTTTTCAAAGTTTTCCTGGATCCTCTGGTTCCAGTCCTCATAGGACAATGTGTGTGTTTCACCTGACAAAAAACAATACACACCAGTGGTCATGCCTTTCTAAAGAATAAACATTGAATCATCATGCAACCAAAAAATATTGTAATTTTAGGACTATTGATTAGTGTTCATTGCATTCTGAGCTATGAGACGTACCATCTATATGAACACTGACAGAGGAGTAGGGGAATTGGCCATTCTTATTCAAGTACATCAACCAGCGCACGGTCGACTTACAGAGACCCACAATCTCCACTGCAGAGCCATCCCTGAAAACAAGCACAAGCTACTGACCCACATTGCACCATCCTTAATGACGTTACCAGGAACAGAAAGGACTTTAGATGGAAGCCTCTCCTTGATTGATTCCAGGTAAGAGGAAGAAGTAAGAAGAGGAAGACCAGTTCTGGATGCAATACCTGGGTGTGGCTGGAATTCCTCGATTGCCTGCTTTGTCACTCTCCCCCATTTTATCCATCCATGTCCCACAATTGAAACGATTTCCACCATACACAAAGCCTGTGTCCAGATTCACTTTTGCCTCAACATTGAATCCTGGAAGACATGTAGATGAGCAGAAAGTAGATGGCACAGCATAGGTTCATGGGATGGTGAGTTCACAGACCATGATAATAAAACCACGCTAGCAGCTAACCTTCATCTCTCATGTTGCAGTCAATCTGTGGCCCAGCGTTCCGCTCTCTGAATTGAATACCTTGCATATGATGCTCCATGGCCTCTTGGATGACCTGGTACAGAGGCTGGTCCTGGAAAAGAGATATCTCATGCTCACTGCATTACAACTGGTACAAATTGTAAAACTGTAAATTTGCATGCTCAGACACCAAATACTATTCAGTACTACATTGTCTTTGCTTAATGCTATAGATCTGCATTTACTGACAGGTATCCTGAGCAGTTACATAGAGCAGTAGTTCTTGACTCAGTATCCCTGCCCTGCACATTCTGCTATCCCTTTCAATCCTCATTTGCCCTTGTCATTTTCCCTTGGAGAGGCTTGAGTGAACAAGCATCCAGAAATCACAGAAATTGCTCAGAATTTCCCATTTCAACTCGTTGTCAGCAATAACAGTAGAGAACGATAATTTTTCAAGACAAGAATATGATTTGTTATGGACAAATTGTGATTTATGAAGAAAACTCCACATGTGATGTGACTGGTGCTGTGTTTCACTGTTCTGCTAGCTTATTAGTTACCCAACTAAAAGCTACACAGCTAGCAATCACAAAAACAAATGCAATACACAAATGTTCTGCACCAAAGGTAAAGCCAGCCACAGCAAATTTTCACAGAACTTTTGTACTTTATGCCCCAACTTCTCAAAAATGCATCACAAGGTGTGGCTAGCTAATTTGCTCACATAGGCAAACATTGCCAATATAAATATGTTGTGGTTAAAATTGTACTTCTTATTGACCCATTCACCCCATTGTGCTGAGAGTGGTAACTCCTACTCCTCACCCATTTATCTGTTTTAAATGTTATCTCGGCAAGATAATATCTTGGCATGTCATCCACAAAGAATAAAAGCCTCCATTTAGACATGCTGTGTCACCCACAGCATTTGATATTGTACAGGTAACAGATAGTGTAGCTCAAGTGCAAACACTCCAGACAGGGTGCCTTTTTTCAGATGGTTTTGTTTTGATGACTTTGCTTAGGTATATGAGGCTGTTCTCAGCTTTTTGGTTTATTCAATGGTTTCAGAAACCTTTGCCCCATTCATGTGTTTCTGATTGTCTTGAGAATCAACATTTTGTAAGGACAGGGCCTATTCACACAAAAATGCACAAAGACACATTTAAAACTGACTTAAATTAAAACACTTCAGGAGATGGCCTAAGACACACTTGAACCACTAATTTTACCATCCGTTTAACCTTTACTTTTCCTAATTTCTCAGCATTTTGTTAAATTTTTTTGATTTTCAAGATCAAGATGATTAAGGAAACTAAATTATTCTGAACATCCTTCTTATAGACACACAATGCAGGGATCACTTGTTAAATGGGTCAGGTGTGTTAAGTCAATGCAAACACAACAATGTGCAAGGTCCAATACTGAGAAGATCTACTGACTGACAAAAAATTTTTTTTGGTCTTACCACAGTGTCTGCAGGCTGAGGTTGAGAGTCATCCATAGGATACATCCGAGACACAGGGCAAGACAGGATGTCAGTGCCATGGGGTATCATAGTGCAATAGTCCTGGATGCACTGCAGCCACCACCACACAGCATCCCGACAGTTGAAACGTGCACCCACTCCTTCCCCCAGCAGATTGGGAATCAGGCCATGCCTCAGGGTACCTGCGAATGCCAGGATAATGTTCCTGTGGAAAAAGAGAAGAATTTATTCTACGCTAAATGGGTAGCATGCTGTCTGCACAGTGCTATAGTTTTTATGCATTGCTTGTAACTTTAGCAGGCCTTAACAAAGATTCAAACTTGCCCAGGAGAATATGGGAAAAACATACCTAGCTTCTATGTGCCTTCCAGTGACAAGCAAGAGGCCACGGAGGGATATAAATGTGTCCCGTCCCCAGCAGCGGAAGATCCCGGTTGAAAAATGAGGCAGGCCTGAATAAGACAAATGTCATTTATCCATGTTTGATATGCAAACCTGAATTATAGAGCTAAAACAAGGACAGTCAAAGAACCACCTTAGGTAATAATTTCACTACTCATTCATTTGAACTGTTAGACACTTTTGTTAGTTAAGCAGATAAATTAAACGGTAAGATTGACAGCCTCAGACACACAGCACTGTGTACCTGCAGCCAGAGATGCGCAGCACTGTTCCTCCTGCTTGGTGACAGGGTTGAGGCGATAGGGGACATCCTCTAAGGCAGGCGAGAGATGGGGCAGGGCAGGGGCCCAACCCACGGCACACATCTGCACAGAGCCCAATGCCAGCTGTTTCACCAGGGTCGAACCGGTCTGCACAAAGCTGCCATTTTAAGAGACAATCATATTTTGATTATCCAACCTAAACAACTGTGGCCTCTTCATCAGGAAGTCAAGGTCCAAGTAACATTCTGGCATTATGGCAGTTATAGTCTGATTCATGTGAAAATAAATATGCATTCATGTATGTAAAATGTTCTTTTTCATGAGTAATATGACCAAATTATTTTATCTGAACTATTAATTCAGATTTACAGACCCTACTGCAGTGCATGTCACTTATTTTTGCAGTTACAACTGGATGTGTGTAAAAAGCTTGGCTGACCCGCCCTAACAGGCAAAGGGGCTGGGTTAGTACAATAGAAGTAAATAGTTTTTTTTTTCCTGAAATATTTGTGTAAAAATATCTCCTTTATATATCCTTCCAATAGGTGAGAATGGTCTGGGGGGCATTATTGGTATATATAATTGGTTCATACCCCCCTCTAAATAATGTAGATTTTTAAATATAATGTTTCAGAGGCAGTTAAAGGTCATGATACTTTAACAAAGGGTGCCAAAGCATAACAAATTTTAAAGCTGCTTTACGTTTGAATTTCATGCTGACTAATGCCCCAGTTTGAGGCAATTGTGCAAATTTCAGGATAGTCCTTTCCAGACATCAAACCTGTCGTGGCCAGTAGGCTACATTTGTGGAAAAGGGTAAATAGTTTCAATTAGAAAAGAATGTCAGACACAAACCTTGACATGTTTTTGAATACTGCATCCACGGCAGTGGCGTATGCTCCAACGATGATGGCGTCGAAGTAGCATGGTACTAGATACCGTGGGACATGCTTAAGGTAGATAAATATAGCATGGAACCATTTCCCCACCTGAAATATTTCAAATGTAACATAATAAGAGGAGACATCTTAGAAGAATACAACCACAACTTAAATTAAGAAAAGACATCGTCCTACCTCCCGCAGGGCTCCACCTTTACTCATAAGGCGATTGCTGATGTAGTCGAGCATCCAATCACCTTGCCTCAAATTGTCACAAAAGGGGTGCCCCAGGTCGTTCTTGGGCCGAATATCTGCCAGCACTGAAACGAAACCTGCGTGCAAAAGCAGACCTTGTGCAGAGAAATTCATTTCATAAAACAGGCAAGACTTCAGTAACAGAAATAGTTGTTTCATACCTTGAAGACCTCCGTACTTCAGTGCCATCCAGGATGGGACACTGTAGCATCCGCCACCATCTTCTTGCTCCTCGGAGTCACAGCGGAACAGAACCACATTCAGCTCGGCCAAAGACAGCTTAGACATGAGGCTATGGGCAAATAATACACCAAATACACCCTTCATAATCATCTTAAACCAAAAATACTGACATATAGTTATATGCAAATAGGTCTGAATAACTAATTACAGCTTTAGAGAATTCCTTGGGAAAATACATTAACATTATTTACAAAGAACATACTTTTTTCTACAAATTTCATACATAGATATAATTTGAGACATGAATGTATACAGTATGTAAACATTTACACTACAGGCCTATATACAAGAAAATATTAGAAAACAAACAACTGATGGCGCACAGTACAGATCGCCAGATCACAGCATCCTTTCCAGAAATTTTTGGAAATAACTTCTGTAGACATAATTCTCAAAAAAATGATGGCACAATTTTGAAGAATGCTTGGGATCATAATCCTGTGGAAGAATTAAGCTCACATGATTTGAGCCTCTGATACTAAATAATGTATTACTACTGACTATAAGATATGTGTGTGTGTTTGTGTGTGTGCACATGTATACACATATTGCTATATGAATGCTCACAATTCCAAGGAAATTTTCAGAATTCCAGGCACACTGGGGTCAGTTAAACTGTCTGATTTGTACAAGCGGTTGAACTGAGCAAGCTGAGCACGAAGAAACCCCACAACGTCACGAGATTTTGGATCCAGACTCACCCTATAAGGGGCCAATCAGAAATATGATTCATTAAAATGTAGCTGACACAGAAGGCCTATATCAATATACTCAGGACAGCAAACAACAACAGTTTTACCGGAAAGCAATCACACTGCCTGGAGTGAGCTGATCAAACACGATCTCCTGGATGAACTCACTGCGGCCTTTCGTTGTGGCATCACCTGGTTTCACAATTTTGCTCTCCGTAAGCTGTAAAAACAAGTAGAGACATCTCAGTTCCTGCTATCTCTTTTTCCATCACACATTCACTGAACACTGGTTCTCAATCCTGGTGTTGCAGTACCACTGCTCTGCAGTTTGCAATGCAATGGTTTCCAACCTTGTTCCTGGATGGCAACACACTCATTTCAGCCAAGGAGGGGCTTGCTAATTGGTTGATTAGATGGATCAAGTGTGTTAGGAGCATGGGGGGCACAACAATGTGCAGAGCAGAGGGCCTCCACAACCAGGGTGTCAGTGCAAACTACACACTATTTATAGACTTGATTTTCCTACTTAATCCAACTAGTCAGCAAATAAATAGCATGTCATGAGTATTTCAGAGACAGATAAAAGTCAAATGTGCACATTGTTACTACTGAACAAGGCTTGGGAAATAGAGCATAGGTTTTCAGCCACTGGTGTGTCCTTTCCTTGATTTCTTTTTTTTCTGTGTTTTAACATTTATGAATGTAAGTCTGAAAGTCATGATTCACTAGAAATAGGTGGGTGTAGAGGGAGATTTTAGGTGCTCTGATAAATCATCCAGGTACAAAACTTTGATACTGTCTTGCTGTCAAATATTAATAAAAAGAGTTGAATAAGGTACTATGCATGTTTTCTGACTGATCTGTCATTTGCAAGTCACTCCCTGCTGTGACATGTTGTACTTTCATGATTATGTGATGTCATCCTTTCCAGCTGATGTAATATTTCGATGGGGTCCAGTGGCTGGTCACCCTACTTGGGCCAGGGTCAGGTTACCTGGAGGTGTTCCCGGACCTCCACTGTGTAGTCAGGAATGCCATTTATGTGCCTCTCATCTGTCACATATGAGCCGGCGTCTCTCTCCACCATGCGTGCCTCCAGGATCACCTCCTCTATCTGACCTGTGGAACCGGAGAGCAGAGCATGTGGGGTTAAGTATATTTGCCTGCAAATGCGGGCAGGTAAGACATATTTTATGTAACAAGAAATATACAGATTATCATGGGTGCCAATATTTAAAGATTTATTTGAGTACTGACCCGGTATGAACATGGGAGAAACTCTCTCTCTGTATTGGTGTGTTTTGGGGTTTTTGAAGGCAGTTCGAGAGACAGTCACCACCGACTGGTGTGTGCTTGGACAGTGTCTGGTCACTGCCACAGTGTCTTCATCTAGCTGGTCTACATAGACCTGCAACACATACACACACATACACACACGCGCACACACGCGCACACACGCGCACACACACACACACACACACACACACACACACACACACACACACAC
>JBBMFX010081883.1:0-10221 GCA_037832545.1 Rhabdalestes septentrionalis
AATCATGCCAGCCTTGTGAAGGAACAGATCCTGGACTATGCTTTAATCATCCACTGTAAGTCACTGTCAGCAGGTTCAGTGTCGCAGTAGTGACTCAAATATTAAAATTAGAAATATCAAATATTATGTGTTGTATTTTGACCAGGAGAGACGGTAATGTATGAACACATTTAGCCTTGTTTCTCCAGAGAAGATTACACAGTGTGTGTACAACAGCAATGAATGGTTTTACCCTTTAGAACTTTTGCAAGTTGTGTGATTCATGCAGAAAGTATTTGTCTTGCAGCATCAAAAGACTTTTAAAACGGCATATTCAGGATTTCCTTCTTTTCAGTTTGTCAGCAGTTAAGAGTAACCGAAGTGTACAGAAGCGCCTCTTAAATATACAGAACAACAAACCTATGAAAGGGAAGCACAAGTTACAGTTCTTTAAACTAGATGTACCGTTTAGCATCATGTTTAACTGTCAGTCCCAGTTCTGTTTCAGCTTCAATTTTTAAAGTGTCAAGTTTTAAGTCCTAAACTCAGTGACTTTTTGCTCTTTTCCTCTCAGATCCTCCACAGCTTGTGACTATTATTTCTGTACATGTTCCCACAACCACACAAGAATTTCAATGTGAGGCTGATGCAAATCCACCACCTAAGTTCACCTGGAGCAGGTAATTGGGCAGGAAGTGTATTTATCATATTTCACATTAAGGTTTAAACGACTACTGCTGTAACTGCAGTTTTTACTTGAATTATCATGGTTTTATTTTATTTCTCATCATATTACATGAATGGTTATTCAGAACAGGATGAGCAATAGTGACAGCTTTAACTGTCCAATGAGTGGTATGAGGAAATAAAAAACAAAACAATTAAATGCAAATTCTATGAAAATATGTAGGATTTCTATGCTGTGGAATATTAACAATTTGTGTTTTTGACAGCAGGGAGAACAGGATTCTTACCAGCAAGGTTGATGGTGACAGACTGATAATTAAACGGATCTCTGATGATAATGGCTTGTATATCTGTAATGCGTCTAACCGGTATGGTTCCGGCATCGGTACAATTGACATACATGTTTCCACAGGTGGGTCTAATTTGTGTGTATGTGTACGTTGTCTAAAGAAAACAAAACATGACAGGCCAGTTTAAAAATTAAAATTTCTATTTAATTCAAAATCTCAATTCAAAATCATTTGTAGTCCAGTACTAGGCTTAATGCATGTGATTATTGAATGTGATTTGTTTTTTTTTTATTGCCCTTATATCTTGGTGGTAACACATTTGATGTTTTTCCTTTGAAATGTCTTCCCTGATAACTTTTTGTAAAATGACACAGCATTCATTTCTGTCATCTATCTGTAAACTTTCTTAATAGGCATGTTTCCCGATTGATATTGAGGTCGGGCAGGTGTTAGACCCTTCTTACTCTAGATAGCACATCAATAAAGACACCCAGCATATTCAGTTCAGCAAATTCAGAATTAGACTGGGGGTCAAACCTTATTGGGGTCAAAACACACTGAAAATGTAGTACTTTTTTGTAATTAAGAGATATTCCTGGCACTTAATCACTGTTACATGCACATTAAGCCCTCATGTCTAAAAGTAGAGTGTTGGATAGAATAGGCCAAATAGTCTTTAAAGTGTCAGAGTGCAGAAGCAAATCCATAGTAGTGTGTGCTTGATTATATTATCTTTTTAAAAGGTGTTAAAAGGAAACATTACCTATTTCTTTCTCATTCTCCTTTCCTCTTTAACCATTTTACCCTGTAGACTCGTCCACTGTCTGTTGGAATTGGTTCACCAGTCTTCTAATTAGCATCATCATCATCCTCACTGCAATTTTCATATGGAGATGTAACATCACAAAACCTCTTTCACATCCCGGAGAAAGAATTTGGTGAGTCAGTCCATGTTGAATATTAAGCCTGCTAAGCGTGAATCATCTTAACTTTTTAATTGTTGATAAAACATCTCCTGAATGAATCTTAATCTAAGTACCCACAAATACTAAATGATTTTAATTTCAATGTATGCATTCTAGTCTTCCTGTGCCTGTGCCCACTGATCCACCTTCACCTCCAGCTGAAGCCTAAACGTACCCGAACAGCAGTGAAAGTAACCACTGAAGGAGCTTTTATAACAATACCAGTAAAAGTACTGGGACAGGACTAACACAGAAGTGAAGTAAGTACTGCACCATCGGATACGCATTGACCAGATACAATCCTACTGAACTGGGACCAGGACACTATATTTGTAAACCGGTACTGAAGACCCAGAGAAGATTTTGGGAAGGAAAAGTGAAAGCTGGTGAAGCAAGAGCACAAAGGTCAGTTTAAAAAATCATTTAAAAAGTCTTACTGATCTGATGAGAGTAAATAAGATTACATTACTTTCACGCTTTGTCAGACAGCATGTTTAGTCTCACGGTGAGTCCGATAGTTCCGATAGTTCATCCCACTATTCTTGGGCCGGAATTTTGGTATCATCATGGTGCATGAAGCCTCAAATATCATTTCAGCCCAAAGCGTTTAGGAGCTAACACAGCAGCCTGTGCCTTAACAGCCCCTGATACCAGTGACCAACCAACTTAACTCCTTGACAGATAGGTCTCTGTGGCCGAGTTCAATTTGGGATGCCTTGCATGCTGGGCGCCAGGACTATTTTATTAGAGGTGATGAGTGTCTCAAACTTGTTTCTTTTTTGCCCCTTAGTGTATTAAGTCTTTTTTTTTATTACTGTGACCCCTACTGTGTGAAAAATGTTGAAAGTCTATAATGTTGAATTTTGATTATTTAGAGAGCTTGAAAGAAATGTTTTAATCAGAACACCCATTTTATATACACTGTTTACTTACATATATACATATATGAACTTATATATATATATATCTGATAAGGGTTATCTTATATAATTAATATTAATCAAATTCTTTTCAACAAAGTGTACTGTTGTCTAAGTTGTTTGTAGCCTATACATGCTGATCTGACTGGGCTGGATAATCATGTTCCACAAGAGGCTACTGCATCAGTCCACGATGAGGATCCCGGACCTGGGCAAGCTACTAAACCTGAGTCCAGAATATAACTGTAGTAGCTTCTGAAAAGGATCCATCCCTGGCCAAGTCTGCCATCTACTGTCTCACCAGATATATACAACACAAAAAAATGAAGTAATGAACACATTTAACCAAAAGATTACAGGTTTATTCATATCATGACTACATTATTGTTAAAATTGTGTCATCAACACAATAGTTATTGCTAATCATAAAGTTAAATGCCCTTATTTTGATTCCTTTGACACAGCAGCATTGTCAGGATTGGCACTTGTCTCTCAATTTCAAAACCTCCAAATACAATCATTCTGTCAGCCTGGGAATGCACAGGGGTTTGACAAGAGAAAGGAAAAATAGAACATTTTACATGGATAACATTATCACTAGTAGATTTGCAGCTCACATAATGAACACTGATAGTTTTGTTCATGTCAGAGTGAAAATGATGGGGTGGGGTAGGATATTGAAGTCTTACATTAAATTACCAAGTACATCAACATATTAAGTGCATCTGATAAAATGGACAGTAAGCATAATGTACAAGGTAGGAGTACTTAATAAAGTGGCTCATTGGTGCATCTATAGATAGAACGACAGACTGTGTAAAAACATCAACGTGAATATATTACGTATTTCTTGATCAGGCCTTTATATAGAGATACTAACATTCTTCTCATAAAATATTGAAAATTCTGGATGGCTACAAAGGCTGGAATGTGAGATCCATTAATCCGTAAATCAGAAAATAATGGTGTTTTAGTCAATCGTGGGGTTAGTATTTGGACGGTTCAAGGGCACTAGCAATCTGAAGTCTGCATTCTCTCAGTCATTCATGGTTCCGTCATACCGGTTCTACATATTAATGCATTTTCAGCATAAACAGTGCACTAACTGTTAACATGGTACCATGTGAAGCTAGACAGTAAGTTCAGTAAGAGGTCAGAATCCAAGGTAGATTAGAGGATATGGTGAACTGCTAGAGCAGCACGGCCTCCACAATTAAGGCAGGATCCTCAATGTCTCCCTTACTCTGAATCATGCGCAGCTCCAGCTGTGCTGGACTTGGTCGGCGGTCAGGTCCAGCTGCCTCTGACAAACAAATACAGATAAAAGGTCTTCTGTCAGGGTGTTGGTACTAAGCAAAAGTGATATGAGTGAGAACTGGATTGACAACATATTTCTAAATATCTTTTTTTAATTGTTACAAATACAACGTTTGAATCAATAATGGCAAATAATAATTTAGTATAATGTTTTATTCTCTTTGTCTGTCAGTGACAAACAAGTGTTAAAACAAAGTATTGTTGCTGGGCACTAAAGGAATGCTTTGGCAAAATATACATTTTCTTCTAATTTCTCTGTCTGGTGTTTAAAGTGTCACCTTCTTTTCTGAATATACCTCTCTAAACCCATTCAAAACATTCTGTCCTACAATAAAGTGCTATAAAAGTGGATAAAACATTGATGTATATGTGAACGCAGTGGACAGACGTTTTTTGACAACAGGGTCTGTGTTTCCAAACTGGGGAGTGCTGATGCATATCCCTTCTCTGTAGATAATGGTCCCACTCACTCACACATGTTCTTTAGCACAGCTTCTGAGGTCCAGTTGGCCTAATTTATTCTCTTTCTTACCTTTTGCATAGTTGATAGTCCTCTTAATGACATGTTGCACCACAGATACTGTCTTCTCACAGGCAGCCTGTCAAAATGCCATAATGTGATTTGAGTCAAAACGTGTTTGGAAACGTATTTTATAATGACAGGCTCCCCATTCCATCCACAGACGTGATAAATATCACCTAAATATGCATGGCCACCAGTGGGCCCTGGTAAAAGTCTAAAATTATGTTTTATGTTCTCTCACAGCGCCTATCAGTTCTGTTTCTGAAAGGCTCGGTGTCCAGGACGGTGATTCCTCTGCTCAAACTCTCCTAATTCAACTATGTAGGGAAATCACCAAAAATATGTTGATTTCTTAACAAACACAAAGCCGGAAATTGAAACTCTAGACTATCTGGGCATTCCTGTACCTTGAGGTTGTTTGGGTGGTGGTATGTCCAGGCTAGCATCATAGCAGCAAACAGGTCACCTGTGCCCACAAACACAGCATCCACCTTGGGGATGTCCAATCGGATCCTCTGCCTTGCCTTGGTTCCATTTGCTGTCACTGAAAAACAGCAGCAAATAAACCAGCAAACACTGCAGTTACTGATGCATTACAGATTATTGAGTTTTAGGTACAGGCTGTACTGGTAGATTAAAAATCCTTAATACACTAAATACAAATATTACTAATATTGGCAATTAAATACTAATCTTAGATCATTTCAAGTGTAAAAGTATAAATTCTTATGTTTTAAGAGAGTTAATGGGAAAATGAATAATGAACTAATAATCGGCAGAGTTCACAAAATTTCCCTCAGACTAATAATAAGCAAGGCAACTAACAGTCTGTCAAATGTTCCATGATAACCTGAGACCTACAGCAACAATGTTTCCACACAGACAACAATAAGCAATAAACTGCACTGACAGCATCTCATCCACAGAAACTGGGCCACCACACCACTGTTAATACGATGCTTGTTTAAAAATGGGCCATTTAACCAGCTGTATAAAAAGAAATGTCAACAGACTTTACCATAGATTTGGCTCCCCAGAGCTACCAGGTACTGATCCCCCAGAGTAGATAGCAGTTCAGAGCTGGTGATGACCACAGTGTCTGGACCCATGTCATGCAGGAGGTCCATGGCCTGTGCAGGATTTACAACAAAACACACATTTTTAAATGACATGCTTATAATAGCAACAGTAATGTTAATAACATGGTTTATTACAGAAAATGTTCTAATGTTCTACACAACAAACATCTATCCACCTTCAACACTGTAGTTTTCCCCTGAGATCATGTTCAGAATATTACCTTTTAATTGTAATCAAAAAGGCAGTGACTTCATCATAGAAAATATGATTCTTGAGGTATATCTATCTTCAAAAAACTCCTAAAGGGAGCATCTCCTCTCCTGGTACACCCCCTGTCTTCCTTCATTACAACCTACTTAAAGACTGTAGCACTGAAAACTTTCCCCTGGTTCTCACACTGTCTTGGACCTTGAGTGTTTCCCAAGTGTCTGCCAGATAAATGGAATATAATATCATTTACATTGTCCAGCTCTACCAATAGACAGATATGTGCTGTCTGTAATTGCTTTAAATGAAGGTTTGAAAGCTTCTTCCTAATACTCCACAGAATTCATATTGTAGGGACTCACCTCAAGTGCATCTTTCTCTGTGCTGATTTTTCTGCCTGTCAGCAGCCTTTAAGACACACAAAAAGAAGCAATTTATATACTGCGAGTCCAGCGTCCACCACTGGGGGGCAATGTTGCACACATGTTATAACTGTTTCCAGTTTACACTGAAAAACTTTCAGAATGCATGGGTTTACATTTGTGTGTTATGATTCAGTGCACACACAGTCCAGTATTCAGCATGTCTGCAGACACTGATTCTTTATGCACTGAAAGCTGATTCTTTATGCACAGAAAACCAAAACAAAACAAACCTGGATGGGGCTGGTTAATGAAGAAACTGATGACCCACACTGTCAAATCTATCTGGACAGCCCTTCTAATTATGCAATTAAGCCACTTTATAGTGTACACGATGGACACCAAAAACAGGTAATCATCTATCAAGACATAAGCATTACACAGGATTATAAACCATGTGTTCCTAAACAAAGAAACAAACAAAATCAGGTAAGTGCACTCACTCGGCCTCAAACTGGTTGGGCGTAATAATGTTGGCAATCGGCACCACTTTATCTTTATACACAGGCAGCAAGGCTTCTGGAACGTACTAGAAACAGCGCACAGGGAACAGTCGGTAACACGAGACAGCAAAGCAAACGTGCAACTCCAGATCTAAATGGGAACCTTCACAACTCTGATAAATTTCATTCAAGTCAACGAGGCTTTATTATTTCAATAGGCTAAAAGAAACACTCTATACATACAGTTGTGATTACACCTAGCTTAACTACTGTAAACTGAGGACGTTTTAAATTGGTTATGTGCGCCACATGTAAAGGAAGAGGGCCATAAATCCTGGTTGGACACAAATCCAGCATTAATGAAATTCAGTACTATCTTACTATAATGACTATATGAAGGGACAACAGTATCTAATATTAAAGTCTTGAAGAACACTAAGCTGTGCAGAGTCTAAATGTGAACTCTTACTGTTACCTAGTGTTTCCTAATCCTGATCCTGGTCACTGAGAGCACTGTTCCCTGCCAGGAAACCCCTGAGAGCTCTACTATCAGTTGATGAGTGGAATGAAGTGGTGTGTAAATCAATAAATTGAAACCCTGCAGTATTGTGGGCTGCCAGGAGCAGGATTACAAAGCACTCTACAGTCTTAGAAAAACAAATGTACAGTGTATTTTACTGTATACTATTATAAACAAACAGATAGACCTAAAAATGACAAAAAAGCTTGCTGCATAAACACAGAAATTCAATGTATAAGCGCAATTTTAGACAATCATACGAAAAAGTAAACACCACAATGGATTAAGTGTGACTCACCATCGCTCCATTATCACCCATTACTGGATCACATACTAGAAATACAATAAGAATGCACATTAACAGTCCCTCTATCATGTTCAGTGTACAGACATATCAGAACCACTGCTGGAGATTGAAAAATACATAAATAATTCAGAGGGATTGCCCACAATAAACAATTCCTAAGAATTTAGGAAAGGGGTCATTTTACGCAAAACACATCATATGATTGAATGAGCCGTTTGGACGCTATCTTATCCTGGTGTCAGGATGAGGAAATTTGCAAAGAACCACCCCTCACATGTCAAGCCCCCACCCTCTAAATTAGTTGAAGATCTGCCATTTTTGTCAGCTGGTTTTACAAGCATGCATAACACGCCAAGCACAATGGCTACAGGTAAAGGCAAGTCACACATCAAGTTGTTGGCTGCAAAGAACAACACAAAGTCCGAACATATAGGGATGGATAGGGCCTCTGTTTTCTGCCACTTTCAGGTGTGATAAATGCGCATGGTATGGGTAAGCTGTGGCCAAGAACAGCTTATTTGCATAAAAGTGAGAGCCCTTAAATGGCTCATTTTGAAAGGGACTGGACCGGTCAGAATTGAGCTGGTGAGACTCTTTATGTGAGAGTGATTTTGTACAAAGGACTTCATGAACATTAGTTTTGCATGATTTGTCCCCTTTAATACATCGAAAAGCAGAACAAAAACAGCAGGTTTTACAGTAATTTGCAATCATGGGGAATTTGACAGCTATAGAGAACTGAGGTCTTCAGGACACCTACCATACACCAGACTGGGGTTAGCTCCCTTCAGCTCCTGCACAATGTCCACCACCATTTCCAGAAATGACACATCCCTAGAGTACCCTAATAAAAAACCAGATATTAAAGATTTGCGATTCTTTTCACAAGCAGTCATGAGAACATGTTTGTCCCAAACATGATCTTCTCAAGCTTCATCGAACACATGAGTAAATTATTAATATGCAAATTTCTAAGGGTTTAGGTGAGTGCAATCTTTTCCATTAAATTGAATATTTTAGTAAGGCAGAAAAAACACTGAAGCAAACAGGCTGGAATAAAACACCTCTCTAACCATTCTCGATTCCTCAACTACACCTGTGTTATGTTTTAAGAAAAATATCCATTTGATGAGTGTACCTGTGAGCACATAGTCATAATGGTTGACTTTGTTGAGTCTGATCCCTTCATAAAGGACTTGTAGCTCATCCGCCGTCAGCACCTGGCCTTTCCAGTGCTCATAACCTAGCAGACACACACACACACAGATGAAGGTCAACTCTGCTAACAATCCTGACAGACAAGGTCAAAAGGAGTACTGGAGTAAAGTTAAATTAAGGTCATTTTTAATATTGCATTTCAGAGATGGATTTCCAACCATATGCACATGAAATTACAGAAATTAAAAAATGCACTTGCTGGCCTTAACAGTACAGGTTCTTCATTTTAGAAGACACTTTTGGCCTCTCAGCCATTGGGAGCATTGACTCTTACTGGTGTACTGTGGCATGTTTGAATATATTTTAATGAAAATGTATAAAACATACAATGACTTAGTGACCATTTCAACTAATCTGGTAAAGTGATGCAACCTGCATTCCTCTTGGGGAATGTGTTCTGTGTTCTGTCACCTGACATCACATAATTTTTGCACAATCTCACTGACTCAATACGGGAAGATGAGGCAACAAAGTCAATGGTTGCATTTCTACTGCTGGCGAACACTCAGTTATATTCCTATATCAAGAATTCACAAGGATTAAAGGCAGCCCAGTCAATTACGTAAACCATGAGAGAGTAGATTACTACTAAAACACCTGCATTAAACGTATTTTAATGACCAGTCGGGTGCTGAGGCTGGCTTTAGGCGACTTAAATAAACGGAATTTGAGGAATGAGATTTTGTCAGTACGTAGTTCTACACTCTTATACACCCGAACCCTCCGCATACACACACACACACAGCACTCTCCAAGAGGACGGCAGGAAACAGTAAATCATAACCAGATGACAACAGTGATGCAGCTGTTGCAGGTTAAGAACTGCATCAGCTGAAGTGGATCTACAAAATACTGTTTCACAATGTGAAAAACTGAGCACAAAAGATGCTTTTCAGCAGAGGAAGGACATTCTTTAAAACTAAGTAAACAGCTTAGACAGTAGCTACTGAAGAGAGCCTATGCATTATGATGAAAGGTTTCTTCTCTTTCTGTTCTCTGCTAAATTATATATAAAGCGCCCCACGCTTTTGCATTTAACCAAGGAATAATGTAAATACTGCAAATAGTGTGAAAATCAGCTTGTGCTGACATGTTGTGTGTAGAAGTTTCTTAACCATATTAATTCCGTTTAATACACGAGCAAGATAAATGTGGGTTTCCATAATATGGGCCCTCAATAGTCACTCCTACTCATTCAAAAACGCCCTTGTTAGCATCAGGAGATATGGGTGCAAATCTTGTAGTATGAATGGGCTCAAAAGAGAAGGTTTGAGAGAGAGAACACAGACAGTATAAAAAGCTAAAAAAAAGATTCAAAGTGCTCAAAAGCCCTGGAACGCAGC
>JBBMFX010081894.1:0-10220 GCA_037832545.1 Rhabdalestes septentrionalis
TGTGTGTGTGTGTTAAGCCATTACATAGTCATAATAATAATTGCAGGAATGCAATCACAGATTCCCACCACAGAGCTCCCCAGGGCATTCTAAAGGCAGCCTGTAGTGTGGTAGATATTCATCATCTTAATGTAAATTGCTGCTCTGATCAGTCCTCCTCTGATTCAGTAACCTTCATCACTGCTCTGATCACATCTTTAATTCCAGACATGTAGCAGACCTCACAACACAACCTCAGGCATCAGGGTACAGAACACGGAGAGAGGGCCTCTCCTCTATTCCTCCTGTTGCGATAGAGACACAAAGAAAGACAGAGGGTGTGAGACAGAGAGTCATAGATTGGCTGGATGGGGACCCGGAGAGGCCAGGTTCATGTAGTGCCCATCAGCAGAGCAGCAGGAAAAGGCTCGTAGGTCAAGCCTGACACCAGCGGGTGGCACATTACAGCTGGACCTGCAGGCGGCCACCCAAATGTGCAGTTCATCTGAAATACTGAGCATATGTTGTGCCAGAGCCTCAGACTAAAACACTCTAGGGTTCCTTAACCTCTTAATTTCTTCAGAAATCTTAAGATTTACTATCCAGTAACTACAACACATTTCTCAGTGACTACTATAAATAATTCAATATGAAGAGAGAGACACTGAGGTCTAGACCCACTAATGGGCCCTTGGAGTTTTACTCTCAGACATGCAATTAGTGTCACTTTGCTGGACCATTTAAACATGATCCTTTATTTACTTAAAAAGAAGATAGGAAGCTTATTAATTAACTTAATTTACATCCCGTTTAAATCCATGTAAATTCTTGATAGACAAATACCTGATGGAAAGATTTTTTCACAAAGTCTGTCATTTGGGAAATATATGGTTTTCTGCTGATTTCTGGTTAGTAGAAAGGATGTGCAAGTATTACGAATAATGCACACACATATTGTTAGCCTGTGAACAGTCAGTTCTTGAAGGTGATGTGTTGAAAGTATGAAAAATGTGCTAGCATGTGCTGATCTGAGCATCTTACAGGGTCACCCAAGGTGCACATGGGGGTAGAAGTAATATATTGCTGAAAAATGTGGGCTATTATTGAAAGGTGTTTGAATACATGTTCACCTTTACACATTGCAGGTTGCTATATATGGAGTTGAGTAGCTGCAGATCTCTGGTGAGTAGGGAGGAGGGGACTGAGATTTCTCCAAATTTTTTATTGAATTTTCCCATGACAAATTAACAAGAAAATATTTTCAGCATAAACAAGAAGTCATAGAGGAGAACAAACAAACAAAATCCACATTATGCAGCAAATTGTCAAACAACCTAATGTAAAAATTTAACCAGGTCCAGAATCTTTGTTACTTTTTAACGTGGCCTTAGGTAGCGAGAATTATTTTTTATGTGAGGGGGCCGTGTGGGGATGGGGTTCGGGTGGGATCGGGGGTTCTCATCCTTTTAGGGGTGGGGGTGTTTTGAAAGCCCTGTTGAATCTTGGATGTTGAATCTTTTTCTAAAGAATTCACGCCACTTAATCGATAGAAGAACACACACCATGGGAAATCCTTTCTGGATTTTCCTCCAACGGAATCATCAGTGCAGAGACAGGCTGCTCGGATTTCCAGTGGTGTGTGTTCTTCTATCGGTTTAGTGGAGTGGATTATTTTGTAAAAGATTCAAGATTCAACAGCACTGGGTAAACTAATTATTTATGTTAAATGTGGGGGGGTCCAAACGAATAATTATGAAATGTGAGGGGGACACCCATGATCACACCCACGATAACACCCATGATCATTATAGAGTTTGGAAAGCCTGACACTAGTGAATTGTGCAAGGTGTAGAATTCTACACCGAATCAAGCTAGGTTTAGCATAGATGGATGAAGGATGAATTTGACATAGAATGACATCTTACATCTCCTTTGGAATGACTTCCCCTAAGTCTCCCTCCCTTTGAGCCTTACTATTATCAAGAGATGATGGATGCAACAAGTGGATAAGATTGAACAGACATAAAATCAGCCCTTTTATGGGAAGAAATACAGTAAGAAAGGAGTCTATGGGTGAGGCATCCAGGAGACCTGGCAGCTGAGATCTCTTGACTAATTCTTTCCAGAGTAGGAAAGAATAAAAAACAAATCTATTGCAGCGGAGGGCAGCTCTGTTATCTACTGCATCATACAACAAGTTATCAAATGACAGAAATGTTGATATTACCATAGTCATTTAAATTGAGAACACAACATGTTTGAATCATTATTAAAGAAATGATTAGAATATTTTGATGTTTTTTTAGAGCTCAGAGGCGGCAGACCAGTTAGAATATCCATGATTGTTTCTACAATCGTGGGGTATAGATGCGAGGTATAGAGAAGAATCAACGTGGAAAGAAGTGTTCTGTTGACAGCATTTCACGATTCTATACAGAGCTGCCAACTCTCACTCAATGAGCGTGAGACAAACGCATCTGACTGTCTTCACATGCTCTCACGCCACACCTCCTCAACCATAGGTGTGCCACCAAATGTCACAGCAGTCCTCGGCAAAAGAAGAAAGTACTTTTACGGCATTTAGCAGACGCCTTTGTCCAAAGCGACTTCCATTCCCTAAGGGGACAGTCTCCCTGGAGCAACTTGGGGTTAACGGTCTTGCTCAGGAACCCAGTGGTGGTGTGCTGAGGGTAGGATTCAAAACCCATGACTTAATGGGCCAGAGGCAAGTATCCTACCCACAGAGGCTACCTCCAACCCCCCTGCTCACCCACCATCCCCTGCTCAACCGCTCGGGATGTAAGGCAGCACCCAACCCCAACCCGGATCCCCCCGCCCCCCCTCGACACTCTGGATGTAAGGCAGTTAACCCCACCCACTCCCCCACACCCTACGCTCGGGATGTAAGGCGACACCAACCCCAAACCACCCCCAACCCCCCCTCAAACCCCGCTCGATGCAAATTTCTCACTCAAAGGTTTTGGGAAAAGTTGGCAGCCCTGTCTATATTCCTGCAGTAACTCAAGAGTACAGCAGGCCCACAAAGAAAATAAATCTTTAAAGAGAAAGCAAAACTAAGCATCATTAAACCAATGACTTGCCGAGTCCCTGAACTTTTCATCACTAATGTGACTGCTGCGCGAGTTTTAGAAGATTCTCCGCACATGCTTAGACAGTGGAGAGTACGATGAATGAGCCCTTGCAGAACAGTGCACGCTTCATTGGAGTCATGTCATGTTGTAAGCAGTCCTTTATTGTCTGAGGCATTTTTCAAAGATTCTTCCACTTGTTTATTCTAAGTGGTGGGTGGTGGGAAAACAAGGCTGGAAGCAGAAGAACAAAATGTGAAACCTGTCTGTTGCTGGAGGCGAGAGGGGGATCCATACAGGTGGTTATCTTTCACAATCTAAAATGGGCTTTATGTTCTTTCAGAGGTACAGAATTGCTTTTGGTGATGGATGAAGTGAGGTGGGGGAAAAACAATATTCTTTGATCTTGTTCGCAGGAATAAATTAAATCTAGAGCACTGAAAATAACACATTTTTCTCCGTCACCTTTCGTGAAGAGTTCAAGTGTGCCCGAATCAGAGATTCTGAACAATTAATTTTATTTACAACAACCTGCAAAATGTCACATATTGCTCATCCCAACAGTCTTAACCTGGGTGATGAATGAATGTGATGAATAAGCCTAATAGAAAATACCTTCATATCTCTGGAGTAAATGTTTTCTATGTAATAAGGCTAATGTTACAGATGAAAAAAAAAAACAATGTTCCATTTACATTATTCAGAGACACAAAAGTGCAAACAGTCAAAACCAAACTATGAGAACACAAAGCTCTACCACAGCTTGATCTAGTTGAATTGAGGAGAATTTTAGATAATTCATCATTAATCATTTAATTTGCTTTTTTTTACTTTAGAAGCAAGCAAACACAAAACAACTAAAATGACAGGGAGTGTAAACACATACAATAATTAATGGGTAAAAAAGTGCATGCAGAAAGGCTGTTGCTTGAAAAAGGGTAAATCTTCAGACCACTGCCACAGGACTTGCATCATGGAGTTTAGAGGGAGGCTAATTCTACTTCTAAGAAGCAAAGGAAATGATGCAAGCTTTAGAAGCATGCTTAGATATCAGAGAATGAAGATGTCAAGAAAGCTTGGAAGTTAAAGTTCTGAACCAGTGGAATGGAAGTTGGATGCTGAGCCCTTCTAAGCCTGGAATCTGAGACCTGGAGCTTTGTATCGGATTCTTGCTGCCACAGGGCTCCACTGAAGTGAAGTGAAAAGTCACGTGGGTGATCTTTAGGAAGTTATTAGACCTGGAAAACCACAGAATGCTTTAGAGGGTAGAAATACTTAGGAAAGGCTTGCAAGGAGGTGGCTGAGATCTCTGGCTAGGAGGGAGGTGGGAGCTGATGTCTTGACTAATTCTTCCTGAGTAGGATATCAAAAGCTAAGCTATTGCAGTGGAGGGCAGCATTGTTATCCACTACACCATCCAACCTGTTATGAAATCACAGAAAGTTTGATATTACCAATGTAATTTAAACACATACCATTTATTAAAGGATCTTCTGGAAAATGTTGGTGACTTTTAGAAACTCTTTCTAGGTTTATTAATCAGAATTAACCTGGCAATGCAAACAATTTATAAAAAATGCGTTGAGATGTAGTGTGTATTCAATAAAATCAACAATGGTAACATTGCTTGTCAGATGGTTAATAGTTTGCAAAGCAGAGCAGGTTACACCTCTACTTTCACCCAGGATGGGGTTTGATTTCCCACACATTCTCTAAAAATAAATGTCGCTGTGAAAGATTTAACACCAAAGTAACGCTGCAGTAATTTACCTCTTTAATTTGATTCGACTCATTCTGGGTAAAGAGTGTTTACCATATGCTATAAATGTAATTAAGGCAAGTTTTAACTTTACAATTGTACTTTATTAGTAAACTAACTATGGATAAACAATCAGGCTTTAATTAACGTCAGTAGAAATGGCTACAAAAACAGCTGGTAGGAAAACTAAACAATTGAATAGCATCATGTTGCCTTAATGTCTTAAGTTATTTATGAAAGTATTTTTCCACAGAACATCATGGTTGATATTTCAATATATTTGCTGATGTATTAATGCTGACTTATTTTGGACAGAACCTGCATTTATTGGGTTCTTGACTCAGTAACTTGCAGTAACATTTGATATTAAGTTTTAGACATCCATCCACTCTTGAAATATCATTTGAGATGAAGAGAAACAGATGGTAGATTTGTGTTGGTTGATTTTTGTCCTAATCAGTGTTTTAAAATCGATGAGGATGATTCTGATGGTGTAAAGACAAAGACCTGAATTCTGGAGACTCTAACAAAAACAAAAAAACAGCTTTGTAAAAATAAATGTTACAAAAACTACATTTGTCAATTCTCATGGCGCGAAGAAGCCAAAGTTTGACTGGACCGAAAACAGGGCACATCGATGATTCATTAGATCCTCTTGAAATGGAGGCTGTGGTGCAATGCTCTGAACAGAAATTAAAATGCATATGTCTCTTTATTTCATTGCATTCCTGTGGAAAACATAAAAAATGTATCATACAAGTGTTGAGGCTAGTGAAGTTCTCGAAAGGAGAAAAAAGAAAACAAACACACAAGCACACACACATAGAAAACTTTAATGTCCATTTCAATTTATGGTCTGTTTAAAGGCTCCTAACAAAAGAAAATATTTCAGCAAGGATACAAGTCTAGCTAACTGTGAGCTGATTACATGAAAGAGAAAAGACTAGAGTGTAATTATGCACTTACAGCCCGTATGGAACGTTATGAGATTAAATTTTGCTGATATAAATCTAAAAGCAAGATTATTCCTTTATTAACATGAAATTCTATGCCCCTCTTTGATCATTCCAATATAATAAGAATGGACTTTCATATTTCCACAAACATTTCACTGGTAACAAATGTGGTCCGATTGCACATCACCTCCTTTTTTGGGTGTCTCATGGCTAAAATATTTCAACTGTCTCTCAGTGATGGATGGATGATGAAGGAGTAGATGGTGATGCTCAGATCCTGTGAAAGGCAAGTTTGTCAGGACTGTTTCCATTGAAAAGTCTTATTTGGAAAGGGCTATCGAAAAAACAATCTCATATCTTCTGCAAGATTTAAGAGGGAGGTAGAGGAAACGAGGAGAAGGTGTCATCAGCACAGCAGTCAAAAGAGACGTCATGTGTATACAGTCCGCCGTAATAAATGAAGTTTATATCTAAGAAATCTGTGCAGCTCTGAAAGCTGCAATGCAATTAGAATTCAGAGCGGCTCAGATTTGGAAAGCAGGGAATACATCTTGGGGTAGATACTTTCCAAATTACTTTCAATAAGTAATTAGAGCAATTTATTTATCATGCAAAAAGTTCTGCCTGGAAGGGGGTAGCACTGGTGCCTCCCAGCCAGAAGGTACTGGGTTTAATTCCCAGCCAGAGCAGCCAGGGTCCCCTCAGTGGAGTGACATATTCTCCCCATATCTGTGTAGCTTTCCACCAGGAGCAACTGGCTTTCTCCCATGGTGAAAAGATTTGAATATCAGGTGGATTGGTGATGCGAAATTGCCTCCAGGCATGACTTTTCTGCCCAATGGGCTGGCGACCTGTCCACTGGCATAGGTTCCGCACCCCTCCTGACCCTGGTAAGGATAAGCGGCTTAGAAAATTGACAAAATTCTGCCTGTCTCCATTATACTAAATAAAGCTACTCATGATTTGAACATTTTTTCTCATTTTATTAATTATTGCTAAACACACACTACAAAATGGCTCATCAGTTCAGTTCAAATTACGCTTCATGCAGTTACAAGGAAATGATGATGTTAATAGAACCTTCAGTATAATAACACTTTAATTTAATTAAAAAAATTAAACTTAGAGTTAAATAAAATTAATTACTTTTAGGTGGCAAATTTTAGATTGTTAAATATGTTAGATTAATATCAGAATGTATTATTATCATTGTTTTTATTATTATTATTATTATTATTATTATTATTATTGTTGTTGTTGTTGTTGTTGTTGTTGTTGTTGTTGTTGTTGTTGCTGTGATTATGGTTTTGATCATTAGTATTATTATAACTATGATTATTGTTCTGTTGTGGTTATCTTTATGATTTAATTTTATTATTATTTCAGCTGTTAGTAAGAGACTTAGTTAAATTACTTTTATGGTTCTGACACTCTAAGGAATACTATTTTACTTTACTATATTGCCTATTCGAGGCATCACCAAATGGCGGACCTGAATGTTCTGTCCGGACCCGTGACCAGTCTGGTAAATTCACGAGAACATTTTTTGACGGTCATGGCTATTGACCCGAGGAAAACAACAAACAGTTTACAACATGTTTTGATCAATAATGGAATGTGTTTTGTAACTTAAATGTATTTGCCTGGGACTCCTTTTAATTATGGTAAAAGAGTTAGTTGTGCACTCAGTTCATTTTCTGCACTGGAAATGAACAATACATTTTGAGTAAACTATATGAAAATGTGGACATAGGGGAAGGCTATAAGACACAAGACGGACTTAAATTCGGACCTTCTAGTTGGACGAAATGTAATAACTGGACATCAGTGACTTTTAATTGAATACCCCTGGCCTATACTGTTTTTTTGTCCATATTTATAGATACCAGTAAATCATACAGTGTCAAAAACCACATAAGCAGGTTTGTTTAAGATTATTTAACTTGGTTTTAGCCAGGTGTGTGATGATTAAGGCATCAGCGCTCCACTTCTACTCCTTCTACTTCTTCTTATCCATATTAGCCTAAGTTAGAAAACTTAAGACACTGAGCATATACTGGACACAATCAAAATCAGAATCTTTATTGATTTTATTACAACAGCACTGAAGCACACTGACGGGAGCAATATAAGCTATGAAATCTAAATAAACTCAACATCTTTCCTGAAATCACACTACATCAAACACATGGTGCTATAGAAATAAATGCGGAAAATATAGTTTAGCCTCTACTACCTTAGAACAGAGGAACAAAGAAATATTTAGAGCCAGACCACTGCTTTGAAGAAAGTATTAAAAATGGTACTTCCTCAGTCAGCTAAGGGCTACGCAATGCTTTTGGGAAGCCCACCACGAATGTAATACACTCTCTTGCCTTTTAACCATGGTGTATTTTTAGCCTTTCCTCTCATACAAATGATGTTTCACTGCTGCATTCAATAATTCACTCATTCAGTCCTCCATTCTTGGTCGTGCCATCACACTCAGCCTCCGTCTAAAGAGAACGTCAGACATAAGAACGTCAGACATTTTTGCATACTGTGATGGCTGTGAGCTGTAAGAATATAATCTGGGCTAATTGTGACTGGATCCATATTTCCAGCCCTGGCTCCAGACATACTCTTCGGATGCGTTGAATGTGTTCTAGCTGTGCCATGTGCATGTGGTATGTGTTAAAAAGGCATATCCTGTTTTCACAGCTGACAGTTTGACGGTTAAATTTAGGGCAATAAATATTCAAAAAAGCATCCGGGGTGCGATGCTTCATGATACTGTACTGAGGAGGCCGTCCGAGACAGTGTTTTCTCTGCAGAGTTTTCACACTTCATGTTCCACTGCTGGCAAAGCCACTGTATATTTAGCCAGGGCAGCAGGTCAGCAAGCTGTTCAGAGCACTGCCAGAATTAGCAGGACAAGCTACAGCTTTATTAAAAACTTACAGGCATGTAGAAATGTCTATTTTCTCCGGTTTTAATTGTTTGGAAGAATTTTAAGCATCCTTTGCCTAAAATTCAGAATGCCAGAAGCCAGAATACAAAACACTATTGAGTTTGGAATGCTTTTGAGAAAGGGAGAGAATACAAATCACTCATTGTCAGTGAAAATTAGATCCATATACAAAAGCGATTTCAATCAAAATGCAAATTCCATAGAGGTGCATTTTTTGCATATCATCAAAATACCCTTCATCGGTGGATAATTGACTGGCATGCCATGGATCATGCTTCCCATTGAAGTGTTCAGTGATGTGCCATACAATTTGTTGAATGAATAACACCTATGTCAGTCCTACATGCAGATGTTTTAAATAATTAGCAAGCTGAGGCTCCAGCAGGTGGGCTGCAGATTCAACGAATATTCACAGCCCTCCGTGATGCAGCTCCAGTCAAAGCGACAAGACTGTCGGAACTTCTGCCCCACATCTCTGAGTGGAGAAGTCTTAGGGTTTGCACTGTCAGGTGGCCTCATAGCCGAGCTCCCCAGCTCAGCCTCCTGGCTGCAAGTGATAAAATTGGGCTTTGATCTAAAGCCTGACACTGTCGATAAAAAAGAGCAGTTTCTGTGGCAGAGACCCCTTAAGACTGGACTTCAGGTCCATTTATCTTTGTCGAGCTGCTCATGGAAGGGACATTTTTTTGCAGCCGTACAGCTGTGCTTCCTACTTCCTCCTCTGTTTCAAGGAGAAACTTTTTTTTTTATCTCTGGAAATGTGGTGTCAGTGCTATTTCTCAGCACAGAGGTGTCTAAGTGTGGGTGATAATGCATATCCACATGTGTCTTTAGTGAAGAGTTTGAGTGTAAAAACAGAAACGGTTCTTTCGTGACAACGATATTTGCAGCCTAATAAAGGCGGCAGATGAACATGCTGATCAAAATGAATTTTTTATGTCACAGAGCTGAGCAATAGAGGCAGTGTTAGCTTGTATGTATATAAAGTCTAATTAAATTGAAGCCTTTAAACATTGTTTTAATAGTTTACTAAAATAGAAATGTTTGTCGATGTTTGTTTAAGTAGTGGAGAAAAGGTTTTGATGGGTGCAACTGTCTAGATTTTGGCCCTGTCATGGGTGGGGAAAATGGCCCAATCTATGTTATCACTCAGCGCTAGCTGATGGCAATGCTAGCTGATCAGCATCTGTTGATGATTCTGGGTCTCCTCCAAGCATGTTATACTGTCCATTGTCCTACATCATCCAGAACTGATGGCACTGTGTACTGTGTGATGAGGGGTTCTATCTAGTAGGTATGTATGTCTGTATATAAAAATACAAAAAATTCAGACAAGAAAAATACAGACAATAAATAGATAAATAAATAAATACAGCAAGCATTCATTAAAAACATTGGCTAAATAGAAAGGTTTTCAGGTGTTTCTTAAAACAATTAACAGTCTATGTCGCCCTAAATTATGAGGGGCATATATGGAGGCAGCCCAC
>JBBMFX010081905.1:0-10220 GCA_037832545.1 Rhabdalestes septentrionalis
AGCAGCATGGGCCACATGTTCCACAGCAACAATAATACTGGGCTGCCCACAGAGGTGCCTGTCTGTAAATCGGCGTATTGCACTTGGATATCGGCCGATGCCGATACATAAAAAAATGCCAAATATCGTCCCGATATATCGGTCGACCTCTAATGCCTACCTCTTTCCCCTTTAAGGTCAATAAAACCCATAATTTGTTCCAGGCAGCATCAGAAATTCTTCTAGTCCCAATTTACCTCACCCTAATCCATTTGATCCAGCTTAAATGAAGTTAATCAGATAGGGCAAGTTTAGTAGTGCATACTATATATAACAATGAGTTGGGTTTAAAATGATTGTTACATATAAAATCTTGGGAATATAAAATGATTGTTACATATAAAATGATTGTTACGGACTTGGACTCTGAAGCTGCTTTGTGACAACTTTGGTAGTAAAAATTGCTATAATAATAAAATGTAATTTAATTAATAATTACTCGCATAGTGCACTGTGCATAAATGAGTTAAAAGTCAACCTTTCCACAACATCGTAGATCTCCAGAACCAGGGTTGGTGACCAGAATCCTAGAGCATAGAACGGACATAAGGAAGTCTAATTTAATTGATTTGTTCATTGGGGTTTGAGTTGTTAAACTGGTGGGTATAAGCTTATTAATTATTACCCACATCAGCCTCATAACACCAGTTCAAAACTAAAGAAGAGAACATGTTACCGGTTGCATTCAGGGGAGTGATATGATTTTGTGATTAAATCTAAAGTCTCATTTAACTTTGTCTGTCTCTCCTCTTTCCAGAGAACGAGCAGGTCTCTGCAGTGTGAAAAAGCTCCGTACACCTCAGCAGACTGTTTGCCGACGTAGCACACTGTTGAAAATCTTCATTTGATTAGAACCTCTGCGAAACCCGTGGCCTGTGGCCAATCCTGACAATGCCCTGTCCCCAGAACACTTACTCTTGCTGTCACCTGATTGGTGTTAAAAGCTGTCAGATTTATGAGGGGGAACAAATTGGGCGGTTGGTCACTTTGAAACATTTCTCTTTGCAATCACTGTGATAAGAAAAGATGCTTTAGCACTTTGCAAGAAAGGGGAAAATACAATGAAGGATGAAGGAATATGAACTTGAAGAGGTAATTGGATTTATTTTTCATTGAAAGTGATTTTATCGTGAATACAGTGTTAATTTTAATTATTGTCTGAAGTCTATGCAGTGTATTATTGCATATGTGTTGAGAAATGTGTGTTTGTGATAAACAAAAAAACTTGAATCAGTGTGTGCGTGCGTGTGTGTGTGTGTGTGTGCGTGTGTTTGTTCTTTGAGTGTGTATTACTGCTCTCTAGACACTTCTAGAAAAGGCTGCCTGTAATTTAGTGTTAACATCAGTATTTGGTTGATCATGATGTTATTGGGAGTTTTTTGTTTTCCCTTATTTTGTATTAACACCTCCGTTTCCAAGTGTGCTGACCAGCATTTCTGTTACTGTTTTTTTGTTTTTTTTTTTTTTTTTTTTTTTTTTAGGAACATAGTTTATTTTATTATTGAATCGGTTTCATTCCTCATTTTGCCAAGCGGGATCTGTAACGAATCATAACTGTTGCACAATGGAATGTTTCCTTAGTTACTACTAGTTTTAAAAATTATAAAAATAGTTGCTACATAGCTATTTTCTTTATTTTTTTGCTTTAAATCAAATAATATGAAATGTATCCCAAGTCTCAATTGCGCTACCAATCCCAGTCTTTTCATACCACATGCATTTTATATGTCTTTTAAAAAGACACTTGGCAAATTCTTTCACATTTTGTATTTTTTAATAGAATAATTGTAAATATTGGTTTTATTTTGGTTAACATTTCACATATATATATATATATATATACTGTTTGAGGTAGCAATCTACTTCCATGGGTTTGAATGACTGACCAAAAATAAAGACTGTAGCAATGGAATGTCTCTGCCTTTTTTGTGGCATCATAAAAGTGGCAAGAAATACATCATATGTGATTTTGCATCCAAGTTCTCACTAGTTGTAAACAAGTCACAGTTAAGAATTTGAGTTTAGAGTTGACTTCTGACTAAAATGGGAAGCACTGTAGCTCATCTCTTGATACACAGTTTGTGAAGGTCAATTTATGTAACCATTTATCAAAGGTCAGATCGAATTCTAGAGCTGGATAGAGCTGTGGACCACTTTCTACATAACAGTAACAGATATACCCCACACATGCAGACTAGTGCTGAAAATCCACCAGCCAAATACTATTCTGACAACAGTGGTCCTGTGAAACTGATTAACAAATAAATAATACATTGCAGGTCAACAGATATGGTACACCTATATAGAAGAATTCATAAAGTGGCCAGTGTTTCTAAAAAACTGACTGTATTAGCACAACATATTAATAATTACAGGATGGGGCAAAAGAGACTCACTGCACAGAGATGCATTCCCAGTGCAGATGACTAATGTTTGCATTGTATGTGTCCTCCTATTTTTGGTCAAAAAGGAATGTGTCTGTTGGGGAGATTTCAACAATTTTTAATATTTTTAAAATTCTCCAGCAGGGAAGTGGTAGCAGAGTCAATATAACAAGTGTCATGAAACTAAAGAAGAATTGCAGAAATTGCAAACACCATCAGTTTATGATGGAAAGAGTGAGAGGCTGATTTTGATTGTCTGGATGCAGAGCTCATCAGGAAGTGGGAAAGATTAGTAAGATGGATGCAAGAACAGTTCTGAAGAGGATAAATAATGGATAGGCTGTTTGTCCAGATTACTCAGATGTGGAGGCTTGGAGCTGTTTAGGAGAGATGGATGGGGTAAGATCACTGACAAAAAAGTGTGTGCGTAAGTATTTGTTTATAGTTGTGAATAAATGAACATTTTGTAAACTACTGTATAAGTCAAACTGTATATAAAATATGCAGTATGTGTTTTATCTGTCAGTATACAATTGTTAAAGGTTACGACTTTAAAGTATTACTAATATGAAGTGTACATTTACGGTTACCGCAGTGCGTGCTATGGGTGGATGGATGGGTAGAAATATTGTTGCTGGGTGCTAGCGGTGATATTGGAGGTAGTTTCTAAGCAATCCTTGGCAGTTGCTATGGTGTGGGAGATGGTTGTTGTAGTATTTAGGTGGTTACTATGGTGCAGGAGGAGGTTGAGGTGACCTTTATGGGTGGTTGCTAAGTTAAAAATGGTGCTTGCTATGGTGGAGGAGATGGTTGGTATGGAGTCTGCAGGTGGTTTCTAGGCAGCAGGCCCTTTTCAAAATTCTTCAGGAATTGTATTTTTTCTAGTTAATGGACTGCCATTAAAATCGGGTTTCTTTATTGTTATTATTAAGGGACTGCCACGTTAGATGAAAATGCTCCATTCATTTTAATGGGAAGTCCCGTATTGTTATTCACATGTGTTTCTTTATTTTATATTAATCTTCCATTGCACAGAGTAATCAGAGTATATAATTTCACTGTTAAAAGAAAAATCAGTCTGCCAGTTAGTCTTACTATTTTCACTATGGGCATCGTCGCCATTCAACCAGAGGGGGACGTGATGCTCTCACATTTCACAATTATTCGTTTGAAACCCCCACATTAAACATAAATAATTTGTTCACCAGTGTTGTTCAATCTTGAATCTTTCACGAAAGAATCGATAGAAGAATGTGCACACCGCTGGAAATCCAAGCAGCCTGTTTCTTCACTTCGCATGCGTTGAGTTGAACGCGGAGCACCCAAACCCCGCCCCCATGTCCAAACTCCACCTCCACCTCCACGTGTCCCCCTCACAATATCAATGCTTCCGACACCCCTGATTTTGAATTTGAGACATTAATCAAGTTTTTGTCACATCAATGGGCATTATTAGTGCATTAATTGATTTAAAGAAATGGTTTAAACCTAATCACCAAAATCTGTTGTACATAAGCGTCTGCCCGTATTAGTTTACTCGCAATATAGGAGCAGTGCAAGTCAAAGACCACAGCAGCAAACAAAGGTATGCATGCTTGTGAGAAACTCATTACTGGCCGAATAAATGTGTAAGTACAATGTGTAAGAATTGGCATAAGCCAGCAATTGATGGCGGCCCATTATGGAGGGATGAAGGGAGGAGTACATTCGGACCCAGGTGGAGGGAATGCCCCCCTTTATGTGCAGTGTAATATCACAATCACTCAGTGTGTACATTCATGTAATCATGACATTCCATTTCCTGGGTTGTGTTCAGTGGAGGGGAAAAAATTGTGATGCTCCAGCTGCCCGCAGAGCCCAAAATCTCCTGTGATCCTGAGGTACAGGTGAGCGTTTGCATGGTGTGGATCACGCTGATAGGACATGACAAATGTACTTCTTTGATTTTCAGCAGAATGAAACACTACTGATTCACCTTTTGGTCTTTGTAGGCTGGAGCAGACAATATGCACATCCTGTACAAGCACATGCTCGAGCTCAACTTGAGAAAAACAGAACTTGAAATAAAAAAATTTGGCTTGAAATTAAGAGGCTCGAGCATGAAAATGCGGAATTACCTCTTGTGTGGTATCAGTGCCAAAAACTCCACAACCAAAGGACCTCAACAACTACAGGCCAGTGGCTCTGACATCCCACCTGATTAAGACCCTGGAGCGGATGGTCCTGGTTTAGCTTCGACCCCTGGTGAGCTCATCACTGGATCCACTTCACTCTGCCTACAAGCCTGGCACTGGAGTGGATGATGCCATCATTAATTTCCTGCATCATTCCCTCTCTCACCTGGAGACCACTGGGAGCTCTGTGAGAATCATGTTCTCTGATTTCTCCAGTGCTTTCAACACCATCCTCCCTGAGGGACAAGCTGGAATACGCAGGAGTGGATCATCTTACAACCACTTAATTCACAGAGTATAATGGAGACATATGAAAACCAAAAACGTCCGCACAAGTGTTTTTTGTTTTTTTTACAGAATGAGCCAAAGTCGGCTCCGTAACATCCAGCTTGTAAAACTTGGCAAATGTTTGAGGTGAAGCCCAGCTTGCTGCTGCACAAATGTCTTGAATAGAACGAGACGAGGAGGCCAACCCTTGGGTATTATGAGCCCTTAGCCCTTCTGGAGGACTAAGGCCCAGATTGTTATAACCCATTATAATAGCTTCTACTATCCAGTGGAACAGGTGCTGGCAAGAAATAGGTCTATCCTTGGGAGAATCAGCCCATGAGACAAACAACTGATTACTCTTCCGCAGCGCTTTCGCTCTGTTTACATAGTGATGCAAGGCACGGACAGGGCACAAACAGTGAAGCCGTTCTGCTTCTGGCAACGAAAAGGGCAGCGGATGAAAAGCCACTTAATCCACTTGATTATAGGCACGAACGCTGGATTGGTTTTCATAGAGACTCTTGAGTAACCCATAGTGAAGTGCATACAGGAGTTATGAACTGACAAAGCATGAAGTTCACTAGCTCGTTTTGCAGTTGAAAGAGCCTGTAATAAAGCGGTCTTTAGTGAAAGGAGCTTCAGATCACTGCTGTCTATAGGCTCAAAAGGTGAACGAGATAAGGACCACAGACAGGTCCCATGGCAGAATCAGTGGCCTTGACACCCTTTTCAAACACCGTGCACCTCTCATAAATCTGCATACAAGTGGGTGACGACCCAGAGCAGGATTACCCAAACCGGTCCAGATAGGGCCACTGGGGGGGCAGGTTTTCGTTCCAACCAAAAATAAGCCATACCTGAGTAACTGAAAATCAAGACCTACTGATTACAGCTGTGCCTCCTGTTTGGTTGGAAGGAAAACCTGCACCCACAGTGGCCCTATCTGCACCGGTTTGGGGATGCTTGACCCAGAGTGTTATCACCAATTCCCACATGACACGCAGAGACCGCTGCGAGATACACCTTAATGGTGGAAAAAGCTCTGCCTTTATCCAAAAGTTCTTGCAGGAAACATAACACATCTGCCACTAAAGAGAGAAAGGGAACAATGCACTTGTGCATGCATCATCGCGTTCCATTTCTTATCGTAAGAAGAGCGCATTGAAGCAGCTCTCATGTTCTGAATCTTCTAGATCACCCTCAAAGGCAACCCTGTCGCGTTCAAATGTAACCTCTCATGGGCCAAACCCAAAGAGCAACCCTGTCCGGAGCGGGGTGGAATATCTCCCCGCGCACCAGAGAGAGGAGGTCCCTGCACAGCGGGAGAGGCCATGGCCGGTCGAATAAAAGTGGCATTATCTATGCCAGCCACACTTTCCCTGACTAGTTTCGGGAAATCAGTATGATTGAGTGTCCGTACTCTCTTACCCTTCTTAGAGTTGGTATGATCAGACTTAGCGGAGGAAATGTGTAAAGCAGCATGTTTGGCCATGGGTGCGCAAGAGCATCCACATCCACAGTCTCTCGGTAGTGAGAAGAATAGATGGCGGTTTTAGTGTGAGGTGAAGAGATCTACAGCCGCACGACCGAATCTCTTCCACAACTGGTCCACTACCTGAGGCTGGAGTGTCCATTCGCTATACAGAGGATTCCCCCTGGACAGGAGATCTGCCCCTGCATTCATTATTCCTGGGACATGTGTTGCCCGTAATGAATGTAAAGGTTTTCTGCCCCACACAATCAGTTTCTGTGCCAGATTGTGAAGGGGAGCATATGCCCCCTTGGCGATTTATGTACGCCACCGTAGTCATGTTGTCTGATCTGATCAGAATGTGGTGGTTCCACAGAAACTGCACAAAAATTTATTTTTATCTTAATCTATTATGGTTTTTCTCAACTTTGCTGCTTACCTTATCTTAAAAGTAATTATATAAATATACATTGCCCATTCATATTGTAGATTGTATATTACTGTACATTGTATTGTGCAGTATATTGTTCATTGTGTCTTTATATATTGTTGTTTTATACTGTTGTGTTTGAGAGAAATCCTCGACTGTCAAATGCCTTGCATTCTACAGATGAAATGTTTGCACTGAAGGTGCTAACAGAGAAGTACAGAGATAGTCAGAAGAAGTTGGAGAAAGCATTTGACAGAGCACCTAGGGAGCAGTTGTGGTGTTGTATGAGGAGGTCAGGAGTGGCAGAGAATTAAGTGAGAGTGGTACAGGACATGTGCATGGGCAGTGTGACAGCAATGAGTAGAAGTGACTGATGCATAATTATTATTATTTTTTTTTTCAAAATTAGTTATTTAATTTGTAAAATAATTTAACTCTAAAATGTGGGGAAATTATATATTGTCACGAAAAAAGCAACAAAAAAATTTGGAGCATATTTGTAATTTCAGTGAATTTGTGGGGGTTTCCACACACAATTCTTTGTTAGGTTTTAAAAATAAACCTATGAACAACTGAAGTCAAGAACTCTAAACCGGCAGAGTTGACTGTACTAAAATTGCACAGTTTGTACACTCTGTGGTATACATCCTGTATTTCTATTTATTTTCTGCACATAAGGTCTAGATTGTTATAATCAGGTGTTGACAAATGTTTGTTGCTCTAGTACCATGGATGTGTACCAACATTAATGAATCGGTGTGCACACAAATTCAAAATCAACACCATAAACAGGTTGACACACCAGATCAGACACTATGAAACACGATGTACTTAAAATGTGCATAACCCTACCTTAATTGCCTCTGACAACAACAAACCCTTTAATCTAAATTAAGTGGTATTCATTCATTCAGGAGGTTCTATTTTTGAAGGGGCAAAGTAAGAGTTTGATATATTAATCAGCTTTATTCTGTCCACTTTTCCCCTTTATTTCCTTAATTACACGTTTGGGAAATAACTATCAAAATTAAGGTAATTTTAGGGGGTTAAATTAAGGGTTTTGGTTTTCAAAGTTGGGCGTGTGAAACAGTTTAGATAAAAGAAAAGCGAAAGCATTTTTCGCCCTCCGCGAGTGAGGGGGCGCCACCGGCCTGGCAACGTGAAACTCGTGTGTAAAAGGAGCATGTTTTTTGTTTTCTCCCCCTACCGTTTACTGAGGTGAAATAAGACTAGGTTTTGTGCGTGGGTGTGTTACCGGTCTTTATCACGGACATGGATTACCGGCATTATTATTAGGGACTCTACCGTGAAGCTGTTATGGTGTACATGTGTGTGTATGTGTGTGATAGACTAAGTAGAATAGGAGCGAGGTCCTGCTTTGGTGTGACACTAACACACACTACACACAGCGGGTGTCCTCATCCCTTTAGGCCGGAGTTCTCTGAGAAATGGAGCTGAGCTGATGGATTTTGAGACTGCGGCCTGAACACACTCAACGTCATGGAAATACATCCACTGTAAGAGCACGAACACACTTTCTGTGCGTCTGTCTGTCTCTCTGCCTCTGGTGCATGTATTTTGTCCTTTGCGAAAACCACATGTATTCCTTGTAAACAATAAGCAGTGAGACCCGGTGATATGTCGTATCACGTGAGACATACTTGTGGACAAAAATGTCCTTTCATTAGAAACGGGAAAGATTCGTTTTAGTTTAGGTTAGGCATGGGTTAGGTGCAGCTTCGTTGGCGTTTAAAATAATTCAGAAAACCCTAGAATAGCCTGTGTGTTTGTGAGGGATTTTAGCATGTATCCTGTCATGTTTTCAGTATAAGCAGTATACAGCTGCCCTTTGTCACATATTCATGACAGCATTTCCGTGTCATATAAAAACGCACAGTTTTTCCAGACTCAATGTATGAACCTGGTCACGAGGAAAGCAAAGGTATACTTAGGATGGTTTAGCATAGCAACAGCAGCAATATTATATCAGCATCTCATAATATCTGTGCTGCTAGAGGTTCAAGTCAGCTAGATTTTTGGAACATCAGGGATTTCCACTAAAGGCATTTCCAGACAGGGAAAGTCAGGGAATTTGATCATTTGGGTGCCAAGTTACGGAATTGTCAGGGAATTTTTAAAATAGCAAATGCAGTTGCCAATACCTGATGTGTATTTATGCATCTTTTTTTGTTTTGCTCAAAATCTCACTCTTAAAATGTTCTAGAATGCAAAATCTTTGCAAAGTCAATGTTGACATCTGTCCTTACATTTGCTAACTTACAAAACATGCCAGGCAAGTGTAAATTTTAAGAAAGTTTGCTTGAAAATGAAGAATTTAAGGACTAGCTCACCCAAAGTGAAGATGAAAGAAGAGCAAAATGCAAAGTATGTGAATCAGTCATACTTCTCTCCAATATGGAGACCGTGCACTTACAAGCCTTGTGACTGAATGTCGAAAAGATCCACCTCGTCTCAACTTCCCATCTTTGTTCAGATTGGCCCGTTTTACCGCGACCATTTCTAGATAAAACATACATGTCGCGGATGTCAGAGATGGAGGTTTTTAAGTTTTGGTCCACTCAACATGCCAAGCTGCCTATATTCAACATCAATTACATAAATGCAGTGTTGAATACTGTAACCCTTTAAGTGCCCTTTACTGCTCAGCATCCAAACGTTATATGGGAGATCATGGAAATTCGGCTTTTTTGTCAGGGAGAGTCATGGAAAATTCAGGGAATTTTAAGTCTGACCCTGACTAAAAGCTTTTGGGACAAAAGAATCTAAGGAGTCTGATTTAATCAGTGTTTCCTAACAGCAATGTACAATTTGTGTTTCCCTTTTCATAGGTTATGCCACTAACAACTTACTATTGTGGTTGCATGTGCAATTACACTGTTGTTCTTCTTAAGGTTAATAATGTGATAGTGTGAGCAATCATTTTGTTACTCATCTTAAGTTTTATTTTATTATTTCTATTCTTTTCATGTCAAAACATCTGATATTATCCCATTGTGTTTGATGCAGCTAATCGTTGAATTGCTCAAATGTTCAATATTAATCGTTTTTAAAAAATTATATATTTTTTAAGTCCAACAAAAGTGAGACAGGACTGTTAAGGCCCATTTAAAATGTGTGTCCAAGAGAGTCTGAGTAACATCTCGGAGGCAGGAAACTGACAATATGGAAAAAAAAAAAAAAAAAACATGCTTGTGGAGCAGACATGCAGCAGTCTCATAAAACTAACTTAAAACAGAAATTAAAACTTACGTCAGTTATATAGAAAAAGATGTGACATCTTGTTGTGGTTTAATTAAAAATAACCAACCCATGATGCTTCTGTGTGTTCAGACATTCTTACCTTTAAATGGCTTGTTAAAGGGATAGTCCACTCAAAAATGAAAATGTGATGTTTATTTGCTTACCCCCAGGGCCCAATATGTAGGTGACGT
>JBBMFX010081966.1:0-10217 GCA_037832545.1 Rhabdalestes septentrionalis
TGTACGTCAAATCAACGTTGGAATGACGTTGCTATTTCAACGTTGATTAGATTTGCAAAATCTAAACAAAATCCAACAGTTATCCAACACTGACACCTGACGCACCTGACGTTCATTCAACGCTGACTCCACGTTAAAGTGCCAGCTGGGTTATTTCCTTTTATTTCCTTAGTATTTTCTTGCTGATGCTTTTCGCTCCTTTCTGTTTCATTTGTAACCCCACCGGTCTGAGTTCATACTTTCATAAATATCCTGACTTTTTTCAGCCCATCAGTCCTGGTATGTTGGACCAAACTATGCTATTGCTTTCCCTTGTATCATTACCTTTTTTCAGAACTCAGTCTTTCCACATCTTAAGAAAAAATTAAATACCGACCAAGTCCCTAAATATATTTGATGTGGTGCACAGCTTCAGGCCATCAAATCTATTAAATACTTAAATGCTTCATTTTTTATATTGTAGTCTTTGTCTGTTTGTGTCAATTTGTGTCAATTTTCCCTGCTCATCACATTAGACCAAATCAATTTTGACATATTTAGTAAATGACTATGGTGTAATTAATTTTTTATTTCCTCTTAATCCTCTGAATTGAGTCTGTTGATCTATTTTTGATCATTAATTGATAGCGATCAATGCATTTTGCAAGTGACTATTTTAATGTATAAGTTATATTTTTACCTTTTTTATTAGGAAGCCACAAACCTATTAATAGAAGTTTTCATTTGTATCAGGCAATATTTTTAGCCTTTTGGCAGGAGACGAGTCTGTGGATTGACAGGCACATATTGAATAATATTGAATACTATAAAACATTATGTAATTAATAATGACTTAGTCTCTAAAATGTTTTAATTAATGAACAGAACTGGCACTTCACGCTTTTCCATTTTGTCCTTCGCCTTTTATTTTAATAAGAATTGAACTGATTGTGACATCAGGTTCTTTTTAAAAGGAAACAGATTTCAGGTTGTACTTTAATGAATGAAACAGTGTTTGAAAAACAGCAAAGCCTCAAAATGGTTTCACACAAATAAAGCCTGTTCATTCTGCAGAAACTGGATGACAAATAGATGCAAGATTCTCTATGGGGGCTTCCCAACCCAGTTGTGGAGCAATTGCCTTCTTTACACAATTATATTTTCTGTTGTTCTAGTCAATTTCTCCTGGTTTATGGTTTATGGTTTATGGTTTATCATCCGGTACATGACAAACCTATGAAAAGATGTGGTTTAGTTATACAATACACTTTGTTCCTGAGGTGAGTATCAATCTCATGTGTGCCTTGTCAACACATTCACTATAAAAAGTTGTGCAGTTGTGTCTCCATTCTCACAACTACTGATAACTACAGTGTCATTCTATCTGTGTTGTAGGGCCAGGCCTGTCTAGAAAAGGGCAACTAAATGATATGTGGCCCCGTCTGAACTGTCCCTGATATTTCCAGGTCGGTATGTTGAGTGAGTCTGTGTGGCCTGACACTGCCTGTGACGCCTGGCAGAGCTGCTGTGAAATACCACCCTTAGGACACACACAAAGGTGTGAGTTTACTTCAGGACAAAGCAGGAGGGATGACACGCCTGTATGAGTGTGTGTGTGTGTGTGAGTGTATATGGGTATGAGTGTGGGTTGGGGGCTCTTAAACGAATATTAAAGTTTGCTAAACGATGGAACTATTATAAAGATGCTTAAAATACGTACCTCAGCATCTGTTGCCAAAAGTTTTGTATCATCTCAGTATGAAACTATATTCTCCACCAGAGGGCGCTTGCATGCATTGCATTTTTCATCACAGTCACAGATATAATAAAAAAATTGCCAGTTAAAATGTTAAAAGTGGCTTTTCATACAAATACTGAATGACATTCAAATAATATTAAAGAGACTAATTTCAGGGGATTCAGCCATATATGATGCCATATAATGATAAGAGATGAGGCAGTTATAATCCACATTTATTTTAATGTGTGCTGCTTGTAGTATTTACTTAGTAAGGAGTTTCTGTTGTGAGATTTACCTCTAGTTTGAGATGTGATCTTTGCTTAGCCAAAAACAAGGCATTTTAAAATGTTGTTATGTTTGGTGCTATAGAGATTGGTATTATGGCATTCTAAAATGTCACAATTATTTTCAGCTTCAAATTCTTTGAAACCTCTGATACTGTGCAGTACAAAAGAATTATATTAGACACATTTACATTATTGTGTCTGCAGCTCAATTGGTTTTATACCAGTAAAAAAACTGTGGAGCAGCTCTTCATTTCTCCTTCACTTATTCAGGCTCTTTAAATGTAAATGACAGCAAACACAGCTTTTGACCCTTGTGTATTTTAGCAAAAGTCTTCAGGAGGAAGTCACATGTGTGAAGACCAACCCAAAGAGTTCACTCAAACTATGCACACCTGAACAAGCGGGTCAGTGTCTTCATTAGGAAGTAAATATTTGAGAATGGAGGACTAGAACTGAGCCCTGCAGGGCAGTGCACCTCACTACGAGAGAGAAAGCGTTAATGAATCTGCTTTAAAATGGATTTTTAAATGTTAGAAGCTACAAACAGCATCCTTTTTCAGCTTTGGTGCCGTACGTGACAAAAATCACATAGTGTTGTAGGAATACTTAGAAATGGTACTCACATGTCACCAGTGGTTTTGCTGCAGTATATGATGTTTCAGTATGAATCACTTCCTGAATTCCGAGATAAAACAGAGAGCTAAGTGACCGGGCAATGTAAGAGACTATGTAATGCCTAAGAAAAAGAATGTCTAGGAGATGATGATGCTGTATTTGCTTTATGAAATAAGAGATCTGTAAACATGGCAAATATTGTTACAGTTTTTAACTACACATTAAACTCCACATCTTATGTGGAAATTAAGCAGCAAAAACAGTCCATTTTAATTCAATTTTTAAATGATATCATAAAAATCAACACATTTATAGATACCTGACTATTCTGCCTAAGGAAGTGTAAGTCTGCTTCTTCACATACAGTTATAGGTAGTGTTTCAGTCCAGGTGGCTTTTGGATTGAGCACTATAAAGACATCCGATCAGACCTAAGCTCATTTACATACATCGGTCTAAAAAAGGCACATAGAAAACACCCTGTTTAACTCTAAGAGTGACTGAAGAATAAAGAGTGATTAGCAAGAAAACATACATGGATGTCATCTGAGGACCTCAGGAAAAGAAACACAAGAAAAATTACGTATATGAGCCCTGTAATCATTTAAGATGTGACAGCATGATTTTCAGTCTGTAGCTGAAAAAAAATATCCATGTCAGTCAGCATAGTAATCAATTTCAAACGTCAAAAATTTGCACCATCATCTTACTTTGCATGTTTATAAACACTGCCTTTGTCACATGTGCATTTCTGCCTGGTTTGTGAGGAGCAGAGCTTAATACCCTTGAGTCCAGATTCCACTACCAAAAATATCTTGGCATGGGAAATCTTAACTGTGGTCCATAAATCTAACATTTATCATAGTGAGAAAGATGAAAGCACATTATAAGGCTCTTCAGCCTTTTATGGCCATTTTACATGTATGGAGCCAGTGTATTTGGTAAAATTGTCTATTGCACTGGCAGATGAGTTTATTTTTAGAAGGAATCATGAAACAGTGCAGGAAACATGTAGTCTTCCAATAGAATAAGCTCATTTCAGAGGATGAAAACAAGTGCAAATGTCTAGCAAAAGACTGAAATATCTCATAGTATTCTTTTACCAGTCTTAAAATGAAAAATGTAAAATGCATTGACGTATTAAGTTTTTTTGCTGTGTACACATGATAATTATTATGATGAGTGCACATTAGTAATGACTTCTATTTTTCAGCTTTGCTCTATCCTTTAAATCACTCCTTTCATCAGTCTTCACCAACTGAGGCAAATCACAGCAGCTACTGTAAAAACAAAGAAACCTTTGAAGAAAAAATAACTTAACATGTGATGCCTTTACAATAATGGGCCTTGGCTTTGACTAACGTGTGTTCTGGAGAACGTGGGCAAAAATAAATAAAGTTCCAGAAACAAAAACAAGTCTCTTCCTTGGCTACACTACACTCGTCCAAATACAGCAAGAGTCACGACTCTCGGTTGGCTTTGGAGCCTTTTGGAGTGAAAGAAAGCAGTCTGGAACACACTTTGAATGGGACTGTTACTGAGGTTGTTTGTTTGGGTAGGAATCCTCAGGTCTCCAATGCATTGTTGCAAGTTTATTTAGATAGATCAATGATTGAAGCTCCAGGTACTCAGTCAGGATATTTGGTCTGAAACTGTCTGGCTTTGCCTTTTCCTTGACGTTTGAATGGGCATGACAAAGCATCAAAAGAGCCTTCATCTTTGAATGGACCGGAGTGTGAGGTTTTCCTGCATGGGATCCATTCCCATGGGCATGGAGGAATGGAGGTAGATGGTTGCATCATGGGACGCTGTATGTTTTCTTGCAAATTCTGTAGCTCTAAGGGCAAGTAGCCTTTGGCCACTTTATTTTTTTGTAGTATCTTGGTCTGTTTTGGTTTATCACTCATATATTCTCATATTTTTGTGTCTGATATGAGATGTCATGACATGTTTTACAGACTTCTTATTGGTCTTCGGATTGTGAGTGTAAGCTGCTGCAGTGCAGTTAGTCACTTTGTTAAGCCAAAGTTTCAGCCTGAGCGTGTGACCAAGATCACCTCATCTCAGACCAGTGACAAACTCAGGGCTCATTTGTTCAGCTGATAAATCAAATAGAGCCTATCTGATGATCCAGTGTGAGGATGCCATTTCTTGTAAAGTAGCTCAGTCAGCACGAATGTGCCAGTGGATGATGGGAAAGCTTGAGGGGCCAAAGCCTAAATTATTCAGCACTGACCAGTGCAAGCACTCAGTGACCATCATCTGAATACTGTCCCTGTCAGCTCAAGTGTGAATGGCCTCTGAGAAGCTGTCTAACTGCTCAAGCAGCACTTTGGCTCTACAAAAGGCCTCTATTGGTGCCAAGATGCCAAACCCTCACAGCAGTACTCCACTCTTCTTTCCAGGACCCCTTTTTGCTGAGGGAAAGTGTCCAAAAGTAGCCTAAAACCTGCAGTTACCAGTAAAAAACATGTAATTGCAACCGGTCCAAATAGGCTTGTTTCACTTTATGCCTTCTGTGGTGTTTACAGGCATGCAGTGTACCCAGTTATCTGTCACCTGATTTCATAGAAGACATTTTTCTAAAGTCTTTCAAATGCTCCACGATTCTTTGTTGGAAAAAAACAAACCAGGACTTTACAAATGGACTAATGTACTTTTTCACTGATGAGCTATAAGAGTAAAACCTCCTGCTGAATATTATGTAGGCCTCCCCCATGCTGACAGCTCTGAGTTGTTGGAGCATGGACTTTTGGAGGGTCTGAATGTGGTCTGTGTTATCTGGCACCAAGACGATAGAAGCAGCTCATTTAAGTCCTGTAAATTTTGTAAATTAAAAGTTGAGGATTCCAGGGATCAGACTTGTTTGTTCTACACACCCCACATATGCTCAGCTGAATTGAAATCTTGGCAATATGGAGTCCAAGTTAACACTTTAAACTCTTTGTCATGACTCTGAAACCATTCCTGAACAAATTCATGCAAAGGAATTATCCTGGTGATTAAGGCAAGAACCCAATGTTCCCAGCAGAACATTGCCCAGAGCATCACACTGCCTCCTAGTGCCTTCTCTTCTTCACGCAAGCTATTCAAGTAGACCTGGCCACCCAGAAAGAAAAGGTAATTTACCAGACCAGGACACTTTCTTCCTTTGCTGGATGCAGCACTCCGATCAGTCTGAGCTCTCAATTCTCAAGAAGCTAACTTGCTTTTCAAAACCTGACTTGTTACTTAATATATCTCACCCCTTGACGTGTGCAAGTGCAACAGCATCATCAGTGTTATTCACATTGTCAGTGTTTTCACTGTTGTTAATATATCAGTCAGACACATCATGAATGAACCAGTCCAGCACATTCGTGTCAAATGTTACATTCATCCAGCTGTGTGATGTTCTGGGCAATATTCTTCTGGGAAATCTTGGGTCGTGGGATTCATGTGGATGTTATTTTGGCATGTACCACCTACCTAAACAATGCTGCATAAAAAGCACACCCTTTCATATCAAATGTATTCCCTAATGGCAGCAGCTGTTTTAGCAGGATTTGCACCCTGACACACAGCAAAACAGAACGGAGAGACATTTTAAAACACAGACTAAGTTCTAGCATGTTATGTGTCCATTCATAGAATATTATAAACAGGGAAAAGGCACAGATGTATTGCTTTTTAACACTGCATGGCAATTTAACAACTACACAGAAAGCTACTGGGAAGGAAATGGAGAGAAAAAAAGCCTGAAATTTTGCTGTGCTGCAAATTAGCAAATTTCTTACATTTTTAATGCTAATGAGATTCATGTGGTTTTAGAGACTCAACTCAGCCATACATTTTTTTTTATTCAGTCATGGTTTAACTATCTTTGTCACATATCTGATAACTAAAAACCCCAGCATCAAGCACCATTTTATAGATTATTTTGCTGCTTAGTTTCCTTATTTGGACAATGTGGACTGGGGGACGAATTGTACATGTTGAAGTTTTGACAGTGTTTATATACATAAACTTTCAGTACTGTGCAAAAGAAAATTATTGTCTAAACCTGTTTAGCTGAGCAGTACATGTTTTTAAAAGGTAGTATTCAAATGCATGCAAATGTGTTCATGCAGTAAATATTGATTTTTCGTATATGACCCAGTATTATTTGTAGCTCTCATTTAATACCCGGTTCAGCTCCATCGATACTTCATTAGATTAAATCAGGAGCTGCTGACGGAGTTTCACGAATCCAAGGAAACACTGGAGGAATCAAGGAGAAATCTGGCTTGCATTCTTTTAGTGTAAACGTGTGTTTTTCTGACAGAAAACAAGCAAACACTTAAATTGTTTTAAAGACTTTGCACAAAGCCTAAGTCTTTTGCACATTACTGCAATAATATATATATTTCCATGATGTGGGCTCTTTAATAAACACAATGACCATTTGTCCTCCTATTTGGACCTGTCCGCTGTCTCAGGTCCAGCAGAATTCACTGGGACTGGCATGTTTGTGCTCTTTGAGCTTCTCTGCAACAAGACACTTCTCACATTTGTAGAGTAGGCCTGAACTTTGTTTATTCTTTTTTAAAACTGCCAATGTGTTTCCCAGCATTTTGCAGAGCCCTGCTTAACACCAAAATGACATCACAGCACATTACAGGTAATGTAACACACTTAAGATGAAAAATGAGAAAGAAAAGATCTAAACTACATTCATGGCCTTTTTGAAGGAGAATTCCTCTTGGGATAGTCAGTAGAAAATATGTTGACTGATTCCCAGCTTGGGTCTGTTCACTTCTTTTTATTCTGTGCCACTCTGTTAGTGTGTACGTGCCCCTTTGTGTGTGCGGGCCTCTTGCAGTTACATGGGTTCATCTGAGGCAACCAGACAGGAACTGCCTCTATGCCTCCACGCGCTCACAAACCACCCCACCAAGGAGTAGTTTCACTGCTCTGAAAAAAAGTCTATTACACTATACAGTTTAGCCAGCTGACATAGGTGCACATTCAGACCCTTTAAGGAATATGAATTGAATGTGAATGCAATTAATTGCTTAACCACCTGTGTAATTATTATAATGACGTATAAATCATCATTACAGCTCTCCTGTCCCAGCATGGTGCCATCATGTGTGGGACAGGGATCCTGCCGAGGACTGAACCAAGCAAATTGGAAGAAAAATTTAAAAGAAAAGAACATAATGCTGTAATAATTTGCTTAGTTATCTGTTTTTAGTCGATATAACAGAATTAAATAATGATAAAAGCATAGCTATTTTATTAAAGACTACCAAGATAATGTTTACAAAGCTGTCACAATAATGACAGTAACATTAATTAGGTGCTAAACAGGTTCACAAGGAGGTGAATTTGTGTTGTCTAACTTAATCTGTCTAATTGTTTACTATGGCCTGTTTTAATCTAATCACCACTTATAGAAGTTGGAGAGGAGCATGAAAAATGAGCAAAGGATGGATGAATCATTAGGATCTGTGCTATAGCTAATTGTAACTGTTAGTGTATTATTATCAGATTTTATATTTATAATTTATTATATTCTTATAAATAGTATTATATCCTTTATATCTTTATCTGGTGTGAGACTATATCTGGTTAACGACTGTTTAGTTATGAGAATGAGGAAGTGAATAATTCAGGCCAGCTGTCTGGGGATAACCCAACATGGAGCTACCAACCCACCTCATACTTTCCACTCAGCTGATTTTGAGCTTTGGAGTAAGGCTTGTTATTAAGGCTTATAAATGGGTTTTTTTTCACTCGTTTATCTGAGCATGGAGAGTGATGCTTTGGGACTGAGTTCCCCAATAGCAACGCTTGCAGAAATGGGACTGTGTGTGTCTATGTGTATTGGTCCGTAGTTGTACCTGCACCCCAGCACGCACGCCAGCAGGCTCAGTTTACAGTAAGAGAGTGCTAATCGCCTCCAGGTGACAGATTAGTCGACGGGGAAAAAGAATGTGTGTGTGAGTCAGAATGAGAGAGCGAGCACATTTCAGAGAGGGAGAGAGAGAGAGAGAAAGAGGGGCACACTGCACATTTCTAATGGATTTCAGAAAGGGGAGGAGAGATAGAGAAGAGGTGGGAAAAGTAGAAAGAGGAGGTGTGGGGATGCCTCCTGAGGAGATTTTCTGGAAAAGTGGACAAAAAATGGAAAAAAAGGAGGAACGAAACAAGAGAGAAACAAACCGAAAAACAATAAGAGACAGATGGGTTTGTGTCTGTGAGAGAGAGAAAGAAAGAAGAGAGATGGAAAACTATGATAGAAAGAGTGAGAGCAAGGTTGTGAGAGAGAGGAAGAAAGTTGAAGAGACGTGAGAAGTTGCATGCTCTCTCAGCCTCCAACAGCTTGAGCCGTGTGCTTCTTATTTGTTTCTAACTTTCCTTTTTATCCTAGTTTGGGCAGTACATTATCTTCTGATGTTTCAGATGCTACATGTGCTTTGAAAATAGCACCCTAGCAACACACCTCGTCATTATTTTGAATCTGAACAGACCGCATGAAAATTCTTTGACTCAGATAGTCCAGACAGGAGCACAAACTCAGACCCACACACACACACACACACTCACTCACTTCCAATGAATTTACAACTTCCTGTATTATAATGAAATGACGTTATTCTGGATCACATGGTATGCTACGTGAGGGCGATCGATGTAGGCCAACACTTGTTTACACAGAAAGGAACTACAGACAGCCCTTACTTCAAGAGTTCTGTAATATTTAACACAGCACTTAGCTGTTTACATCAAATAGATCTTCACTGACCCCTAACCTCTGGCAGCCTAGCGCTGGTGTTTGTTGTCATTTTTCAATACATTTAATTAACATCAATCACTCTTTATTCTTCTATGTTAATGTGAGTACACATTTTTATTTACATAATTATATGCATAATTATGCGCATTTATGGGTTGCTTACATAATTAATTACATTCACATTTGATGTACTTTTTGTATCTCTAGGGTTGGACTCACATGATCTAAACTGACATCAATGACATTCTTTCCACACACCAAGACCTTGCACATTTTCATTACATTGAACTTAATTTAATAATGAAATCATTGATTCTGTTTATAAACACAAACATAGAGCTGATAGCAAGTTTGGACTTTATAATAAATATTACAAAACTCATAAAACTCCTAATGACAAGCAAATGTCCACAGTCTCTAAAGCCTTTCTGCTTTTTGAATGTAAAACAATATAGTCTATGGCAGCTGGTAATAATATTGGATTAGATCAATAACTCACACCTTGTAGCATTGCATTTGAGAGTCACTTCCGAGCTACTGTAATGAGCCTGACCAGCTAGCAGCTCATTGCACCTAAATGTTTGAATAGTCTACAGTCATTATATCACTACTATCAGCAAAACACACATTATGTTGCCATTATTACAGATGTGGCCATCAGATAAAGATAGGCTTCTTATGAAGGGCTTTGAAACAATTCTCCATTATACAATGTGATCTAATGAAATTTTCACACACTGACTATATCTAACACTCAGGGTGAGCCAAATGAACAAAGATTCTGTGTATGTACTATATTACAATGGCATCTAGAGTGTCTTAGTTAATCAGATTTT
>JBBMFX010081977.1:0-10216 GCA_037832545.1 Rhabdalestes septentrionalis
ACACAGACCAATATACACACACACACACACACACACACACACACTTATATGTAAACATGCTAATAAGCCACACACAGCAGATTTTTACAGTCAATACATCGATGCACATGCGCATGCACACACACACAAACACACACACACACACACACACAAAAGCACACACACACACACACACACACACACACACAGGCATGCTCAATTGCTCTCTATTCACATTTATATTATTCTTGTGTTCCTCTCTCTCTCTCAGTTTAACATACACACGGACTTGCTCTCTCTCTCTCTCACACACACACACACACACACACACACACACACACACACACACAAACTCCCCCAAACTCACACCCCCGTTGGATGATCAATAGCTGCCACCCTGGTCATTAATACGGGCGGAAATGAACAGAGCCAGTCGTCATCACACACTCTCCCATTCAAAAGAGCAGGAAGTGCTGGAGCATCCCAGGCTGTGACACGTTCAGACTGGATTTACCATTTCACACCGACACTGATTTATCATTCCCAAAGCAAGAGAATTAGTCACATAAAATGACGGGGCAGATACAAAACGCTGCACATTAAATATCTAGTTAAGAGTGATTAACTCTAAATTGATTTCTTGCCTCTGTGTGAGTAACAATATGTGTCTGAATTCTGTTTCCTTATGAATAGAATCCTTTGGCAGATGTTCACAGGAGGGCGACGGATGTAGGAGGAATGGTGATGTATGGTGAAGTATTAATAAAAAGCAAGACACGTCATTTTCTGCATTATTTTACTGCAATAACTTTATTTCACAGGAGCGTATAATCATTATAATTACTAAGTTAGCTTTAATTCCATCAATTTGTTTTGTACGATTGAGTGTAACATCATTCAGAGCGGGTTTGACGTGAAGTGGTTCATTGAAGATGCTGATGGTGATCAGAACCAGGCGTCTAAACACCTCCAGCATAAACATAAGCATTTTATTTACCATCCAAACCCACCAGTGAGCCAAGTGTGTATTCGGAGTGTTTATATGGAATACTAGTGAAAGTTAACTAGTGGAATATATGAAAAAAAAAAACTTTTTTGGTGGCAATTCTGACCTAGAACACATTTGATCAGAAATCATATCACCCCACACCACTGTAAATGACTATGTATGTGTTAGCTAATTAATTAGGTTGAGAAATTCAATCTTTTAACTGAACTTCCAGCATATTGTAACTATCCATGTTCTCTGTACAGATAGATAAGATTACCCTGGTGTCTTGGTATCTCTCCTTTCATGAACTTTCCTTCATTATTAACGCTGATACAAATGAGAGTGGAGATGAGTCTCTGCAGACACAGAAACTTTCATCCCCTCCAAGGCTTGCTGGTCTTCAGTAGTATTACACTATGAAGATCTTACATCTTTTGCTCTCCATCAGCCTAGCGCCTAACAACATGTGGATTTCATTTTTGGCATGAGTTCAAGCCATTAAGCCGAGGCAAACCAGTTTTAATTGGACGGGAGAGTTTTAAAACAATTTACCATGTTTGGGATCAGTTAGAGTTATGAAAACACACAGAACACCTTCAGGATGATTTGGAGTGATTAAGTACCATTTAAGACACTCAGGCTGAGTTTGAGCAATAAAACACATTTGAGAGACAGTATTGGACACCATTCGGTTGACTTTAACTGATAAAGCTCAATTAAACACCATTGAGATAAGCTGGAAGGATGAAACACTATTAAATACCTATGGGAAAAGTTGGAGAGATGAAGCTCCACTGAAAACCCTTGGGCTATGTTGAGGTGATAAACTCCTGTTGGATAGTGTAATGAAACCCCACTGGACACCTTTGGGGTGAGTTGAAGTGAAGAAGCTCCACTGAAAATGTTTGAACTGAAGTAACAGCATGAATCTGGGTACATTTTTATTCCATGAGTGATTGGTTATGCTGGAGTAATGAAGCTTTGCTGAATACCAATGTGTTGAGTTGGACTGATGAGATTTTATTGAACATCTTTGGGATGAGCTGGACTGATGAAGATTCACTGGACATCTTTGGGATGAGTTGGAACATTTTTGAAGATGCTCCAGTTTTCGTAATTAAAACGGGGCGTTGGTGGCCATACACTGATCTTTCTTTTTACAGGTGTCGCCCTTTTCTGCAATGCTTTGTATGCTGGAAGGAGCATTACTATGGTGTGGTCAGTTGGAATAATTAAGTTTTATTGAACATCTTTGGGATGAGTTGGACTAATGAAGATTCACTGAACACCTTTGGCATGATTTGGAGTGAAGTAGCTTCACTACACATATCTTGGATGAGTTGGACTGATGAAGCTTTATTGTACATGGTTGGGATGAGTTAGACTGATGAAGCTTCGTTGAACATCTTTGGGGTGAGTTGGGATGAATTAAAGTGAAGTAGCTTCACTGGACACCTCTTGGATGAGTTGGAGAACATTTTTAAGATGCTCCAATTTTCGTAATTAAAACAGGGCATTGGTGGCCATACACTGACCTTTCTCTTTACAGATGTTGCCCTTTTCTGCAATGCTTTGTATGCCGGAAGGAGCATTATGGTGGTGTGGTCAGTTGGAATTATTACATTTTATTTAACATCTTTGGGATGAGTTGGTCTGATTAATTCTTATTGAACAACATTGGGATGAGTTGGACTGATGAAGATTCATTGGGATGAGTTGGACTGATGAAGATTCATTGTACATGGTTGGGATGAGTTAGACTGATGAAGATTCATTGTGCATGGTTGGGATGAGTTAGACTGATGAAGCTTCGTTGAACATCTTTGGGGTGAGTTGGACTGATGAAGCTTCTTTGAACACATTCGGGATGAGTTGAAGTGAAAAAGCTGCATCGAAAAAGTTTGGGATGAGTTGAAGTGTCAATGCTTGATTGGATCTCTTTACATCGAGTTACAGTGGTGAAACTCCACTGAACATCTTTGGTTTGAGTTGGAGTGATGAAGCAGAGCTAAGCGTTAAAATGATGGTCCTTGATTTCACATATCTACTTCCATCCCAAACTTCTGATCTCAGTTGGTATCTGGATTCCTTTGGACATCTCCTGTGTGATGCCTGTTAGTTGGATGGAGTCTGCTGAGCCGTGTCTATCCAAATTTTCAGTGTCTGCAGGTATTCAGCACAAAATTGCCTCATGTTTCCAAATGAGCTTTCCCTTTTACAATTAAGAAAAGTTAATTGCACAATTAAGGAAACTTGGGGTGTGAGGTGCAGACTTGGAACAAATACCTGCAGATGGTGCTTCCTTCAGTGAACCGAAGTGAATGTTTCTGGATTTGATCCTTGTACGAGGCTTATTACCACACTTCAGTTTTACAGCACAGCTCTCTCTGTTGGATCCAGCAGGTGTAGCGGAGCTGGCAAAGCTAACACACCTGCCTCCTCAACCGTACTCAGGCAGAACTAACACACCTAACTCCACATCCCAGCTGCTTCCTGGCATTTTGGTTCGTGTTGGCGCAAACACACAACATTCAACATGCATATGGAGAACAATTTTAGCAATACACTGTTACTGTCTCTCCTTTCAAATAAAAATTGAGTCTGTATTAACACACTAACTTGTGGTCATTTTTTTTTTTTTCTTCATAAACCGATACCAATGGTCAGTTTCCATGTGTGAAATGTTTAACCAATGAAAAGTGTTCAAAATGGTTATGCTAATTTTGATGACACACTGTTCATTTATTTAGAATATACATTGTTTTATAAATTTCCTGATAAAAAGTGGTTTTAGTCGTTTTGGTTTCAGCCTGACAGCAACAATTTGCTAAAGGAGAGTTAGATAAAAGGCGTTTGCTGGGGTGCCACAATTCTTATTTGTACACATCTACTAAACTCTTACAAACATGCCCCATGTACATTAACAGAACTGTGATTTTTTTAAATTAACATAAACAAATCTAGAAGCTTGCTTTAGTAAAAAGGAAAGAATGTACATAACATTTACCAAAAAAAACAATAATTACATAACAATTACTCTTTGTGAAACAGACCAAAGACAAACGAACTTGACCGTCCTCTGACCTACAGTTTCGCTGTAGTCTCTCTGGAGCACCTTTCAGCCTTAAATTATAAATACTTCACCCACACCACCCCTCTTCTACTTCCTAGAATTTTCTGACCACACCACTGTAAAGCTCCTTCCAGCATACAAAGCGTGGCAGACGAGGGCAACACCTGTAAAAAAGACAAGTCAGTGTGTGGCCATTGGAGGCCACCAAAGCCCTACAGGTCTTCTTTGAGTGCGAAACTTGGAGCATCTTCAGAGAGGCGGTGACCAGCATCTTTTACACAGACACTGGTGTGTACTTTGCCTCAGAGACTGGATGCATCAACAAATATATCACAGAATGCTACAGTCATTAAAAGCATCATCTCAAATGCCAAACAAAAGTCTTTGCTTACAGCAGAAGTTTACAAACTGCTGAAAATAGAGATTCTGCTTTGAAAGTGAAAGATGATGTAGCACTCAAAGCAGCAAGAAGCAACCTGTCATTCGGCATCAAGCTGGAAAAGCACAACTATGCACAATCAGGTTTAGAGGACAGAAGTTTAGTCAAGTCAAGTTTGTGCACACCAAGCTAGAGGTCTGCAGCGGGGCGAGATGCCCACAGGACCCACGGGATTCGGCGCAGGTCTACATTTGAGAATTTCATATGGGAGCGGGCAGGAGTAGAGCGATGTGTTCATGGGAGAGGGACAAAGACATTGTTCTCTGGACTCCTGCAAAGTTTACATTTTCCTTGAATACCTTTTACACTTGGTTTGTATGTGGGGAACAACATGTGTAGTATGCGGCCGGACTTACGGATGTTTGCATTGCGCTGGAATCTCTGGGACGCCAGGCGGCAGAATGGAAGTGCAATGAGAGCAATGAGCACCGACAGACGTCAGAATCAACACAGAGCACAAATTTCACAAATCTCAGTGTTTCCCTATATTTCTTTCATTTTGACTGTGATGTTTGTCTTTTGAGTCTGCTTAGATATTTTTAATTCAGGTCTATAGCCGAAATGTTGGAGTCGTGCCCACATAATATAGCCAATGTTTCATAAACTCCTGTTCGGTAACAAATACATTTGGTACCATATTTAATATTTACAAACCAAAATATTATAGCATTTAAAACATGTCCGGTATTTTTAGCCTTGCTTGCGGGATTCAGCGGGCGGAAACGGGACAAACCATAACAGATGTGGACGGGAGCGGGTGGAAACATTATACATTTTTGCGGTAGCGGGATGAAAAATCAGTCCTGCGCAGACCTCTACACCAAGCCAGCCAAAAAATCTCCCCTCCCCACCCCACCTGAATGATCAGCTGCCCTCTCGTTTCTTTGCCAGTGTAGTAAAGACACTCCCCATGATCAACCCATGCAAGGCTGCAAAACTTAATAACGATTTCGGGCCTTTTCCCTGGCCAAGAGAGCCTGTGCGTTCCAGCACTTTCTCCAACAGCTGGAGAAGGTGCACCTCCCCACAGCCATCCTCCCAACCTTCTCCATCAAGAGCATCCTTACCAGCTGATTCACTTTCTGTAACAGGAACTGTCTCGCTTCTGAGCTCTCAGTGGGTTTGTACAAGCAACAGAGCAGATCATGAGCCCCTCTCTCCTCTGTCTGCTGGATATATTCACCTCCCTATCCTTCCCCAAGGCCACCAGCATTCTGGCTGACCTTCCCACCCCTCCCATACACTGGTTTTCCATCTGGATACTGCAGTATTAGGAGGCAGGTCTGTGCAATAGGTCCTTCCCCCAAAGAGTCAGACTCCTGAACACTGTGCAGCCCCAGTCCTCCCAGGACTCAGTCCTCTCTACTCTGCTCTGAAAAATTCTGCAGCATATTCCCCCCAAAAGCAACCCTCAGCACAATGCTCTGTCTGAAATGGCAAAGAAATAGAATTTTGAATTGGGTAGAATTATCATGGCTGGAGAAAGGCAAATAAATAATGGAAATATCTCTGTATCCCTTACAAATGATTCTGTTGCTGCAACTCTAAGACTGATATAACTAAATGACCTCTGTTTTGATTGGCTGTACTGTGGTTCATTCAAATGGCTTCAGTGTGTAGGAATGAAACTAAGACTTAATAGGTGTTGATGTGTGAATGCATACATTCATCACAGAATTTGCAGCTTGATTTTATTGTCTTGGAAATAAATGGATTGTTATGAAACTTTTACAATGTACACGGTGTCTTCATTTTTTTTTAAATTGCTTGTATTTGATTTGACATAATAAGGTCCATGTAATAGTCCAAAGGCCATTGATTTTAAATGATGATCAAAAAATTCTGTCACAATTTGCATTTATTTTGTGCGACAGCATTTTTGTGACAGATCATACAGTTTAAATCGGTCTTTATTCTAGCGATGTGCGGATCGATACTGAAATATCGATTCCTACAATACCGGTTATTTCTGTTTTAGTATTGATTCTCGAATTAAAATATCAATATCAATTTTGTCATTTGACATAGATGTGTAGTTTATCATTATCAGAAACTCAGTGGAAAGTAACTACATTACTGGGATCATCTAAATGAGAAGAAACTACTTCCTCTTCTGCCTGCCATAGTCTTATGTGAAATACGGCTGTAAAAACGCATCCCGGCGTGTCGATGTTCTCTCTTGCAGCAAAAGCTGAGCCATGTGTAATGAATGAGGAAAAGTTTAATGTTTTTCAGGTTTGTTTTATTTCTTGTTATGGTAATTCTTCATAATTAAACAACAAGAAAAGTCGTCTGATGTCTTGCGTCTATTATGAAGATAATCTGAAATACATTTCTCTTTATTTTGATTTTTGAAAATATCGGTATCCGATCAGTATCGTCGATACCAGCCTGACTTTTATTTGGTATCGGATCAGAAATGTAACTTTATCCCAAGGAGTTTGGTTTTGGAAGTGTTGATGAATGTTGGTCTATTCGTGTTATGTGTTATGCTGCATGTTGTGCGAAGATCTCAGTGCAGTAGGTAAATGATTGCATGCTCGGAGGTGATAGTGGAATGTCTGTGGGGAGAACTTGTTTTGTAGTTTTCCACTGCTGAGGTTCCCAAGTGTAGGCAATTTAAAATCCATTTTTTGTGGATGTGCGTGGAAGCTGTTATTTTGTAGCTCTGTGGTGACAGCATGATGATCTTCTGTCTGTACGTCAGCCTTAGGTGTGCCATTATGTGGTTCACAAACTTTTGTGTGCGAGACGGCGAATTGCTTTCTCCAAAGATCAGAGCCATTGCCGGTTTGGTGCTTTATGGACTTGCTCTCAGTCGGCCAGGCCACTATCTCACTGACACAGCTCTCTCAGCCTTCATGTTCCTACCTCCAGATTTCTGTGGACCATTATACACATGCAAACTTCTGAAAGAAAGTGTCACTAGGAGGGTATCTCAGCAGTTCTCTGTTCCTTAAGGCTTTCAGTACAGGTTGGAGTGAACTCCTAACCAAAAAAACCACCCCCCATACCCTTCAAAGATTCATTTTCACCTTCATTTTAATAAGTTGGGCCATGAAAAGATTCTAATGCAGCTTCACCTGGGACATGAAGGTATTATAGCCTCAAAACTCACTGAAGGATCAACACAACCTTTGCTGGACCTTTGTGGGCACATTTATGCTGCTTGTATGTAGGTAAACAAACGTCTATCTCTATAGTAGTTTTTCTTCTGAAACTGGAGACTGGGAAAATGTTCAGTCTGGTATATTTACAGGTGAAGATGAACTCATTTGTAACTTATTATAGCATAATGCATCTTTCCGAACTTTTTAGAATTCCTGATACATCTAAAATGTAAAAAATAAAGATACAGAGCAGCTTGAAATTTTAAATAGCCAAACTGCAATGACGCACCTCAGCATGCAAAATGGCATTCTTGACCCATTATTTATATATGTGTCATTCTCTAAAGCTTTGCATTAATGTCTCCCCCTCAGGAGAGAATTAATATGGACTGTGCTATCTGGGACTGGCTCTCTCTAACTCCAGCCTGGCTCTTTCCTCTCATAGCCACTCAGAATAATGACTAGACGACTCAATTAATGATGTTTAATGACGGCCTGCCTCCTATTTATTTAAAGTACAGTTTGGGAAACTGTGTTGGAAATTGCCTCAGAGTACTTTTAGCCATGCTACTGCAACTAGTGAGGAGCAATCTCAAGAAGAGCCCAGTCCCAAATAGGACACTCGATCTGTGGTCCTCATAAGGTTTACACTCAGCAACATGCAGACCTAAAGTGAAGAGATTTTAAGGAAGCTCAGTGTGAAGACATGCATTTGTTACAGGCGCTGGCTCTGTTAGATAATGGCTCCATTTAGATAATTTGCTTATCTACAGTGACTCAGTTCAGTTTACAAGCATAACAAAGCTTAAAAAAATTGTTGTTGTACAAAAAACAATGGTGAAAGCAAAAACATTCTCAACGTTTCCTGGAAGTAAAAGTAAAAAGTATTTTTAAACAGTTCATAAACATCTTCCTACAGATCTGGATCACTATAAACAAAACCATCCACTCTGACTGACTAAAGGCTGCTGCATTCTTGCAGGAAGGGCAAAAGCACCTTCGTGTAAAGTTATGGCAAGTGCACATTTTGGGGCTGACTTAAAGGTTTTGATACATTTCCAAAAAGTTTCCTTGACTTGTAACTATGACGATATTTGCTGCTATATAAAAAAAAAGAGAGAATAATTTGCATCAGGTTTTCCCTCATAGAGAGGAAATGACTGGAATGAATGATTACACAATTACAGCTGATCCAAAATCATCATTACATGATTTTTTCCAATTGACCATCAGTCCATATTTCAAAGAGATTAGGTTCAACTTTATTAATATAGCATAACATACACAAAAGGTCATGTGCTTAAAATAATCTAAAATATATATTAAATAGTATAATATACTGGGAGTGATAAATAAAATAATGCATAAAAGAAAACTGAAAGTCCAGGAGAGGTGAAAGTGGGCGAAGGAGAATAGACTAAGTTTTTAAAGTTCTTGTTGGTGCAGGTCTGATACTTATGGCCAGTTTGTTCCAGCAGTGAACAGCATAGTGACTAAACACCATTTCACCGTTTAATTTCAGATATCCGCACCACTAGCTGACCAACTCCGGCAGAAACTCTTGCCTAGTGGTAAGGATATTCACCCTGTGATCAGAAAGTCTTGGGTTCGAATCGCAAGACTGCTAGTGGCACCAATGTGGAGTAAGGTATCACCCCCACACGCACTGCTCCTTAGCTGCTGTGTTCCTGGCTGCCCGCTGCTTCAATTGGTGAATGGGTTAAATGTAGAGGAAGGATTTTGTGCTGTGCTTTGTGGTGTGTTCACGCATGACAGAATGGTCATTTTACACTAATTTATCATCCTCCCACATTCATTCATCACTACTATGACACTGGAATAAATAGACCCTCAACTTGAACTGTTGTACGACAACATCCTGTCGAACGAGTCAAAGTCAAACGAGTGACACCAGCATCGAGAAGAACATCGTCTCACTGATGAGGGGACTTTTCGCTGCTCTGTGCTCAGGCAGCGCAACCAGAGCTAATATAAGGACAATTCACCACACAGAGTAACAATTTTTTAGCGCGGAAACCCACACACGAGCCAAAAAACTCACCCAGCAATGGGTAGAACTTAGAAAAAGTCCCCTGCTGAAGGGTTAAATGATTGACACGCTCAGTAAAGCTTGCCTGAAAGTAGTTCTTATTGGGGTTTTTCTGCAGAGGTTTTACTGGATTTATTTAGACTTTATATTTTATATTGCTCTTGTCTCTGCGTCTCTGTGTCTGTACAGTCATGATGTAAGGAATTTCCTCAGGGATCTGTAAAGTTTTCCGATTCTGATTTTGACATGGAGCATGGATGGACAGTTCAATTTCGTATCAGGGTGTATGAAGTACTGCAGGCGCTCCTGTACACTCTAGTGGATACTGTGGTTCTGTTGAGGTGCAGGTCCACTGATCTAAGTGTTCTGGACATTCAACCAGAGGGGGGCGTGTCCCCCTCACATTTCATAATTATTCGTTTGGACCCCCCCCACACACACACACACACATTTTACATAGATATTTAGCTCACCCAGCGCTGTTGATCTTGTACCTTTGGTGAAAGAATCCACTCCACCTAACCGACAGAAGAACACACACCACTGGAAATCCCAGCAGCCTGTCTCTGCACTG